>JARJLF010001400.1:0-79800 GCA_029378395.1 Mycena leptocephala | reverse complement strand
AATGTGGGAAGTGCTTCATCGATCAGGGACTTAAAAAAGTCGCGGGGTGCCAAGCGTGAAGACGGGAGCGGTCCCATGGTTAAGAAACCTTCGTTTTTGAGGCATTTAGGCCGAGGGGCCAGCCACAGGTGAACGAGAACGAACAGGGTATGTGGAAAGATTTTTAGTAGGTGCAGACGAAACACGGGGCACTCCGTATTGCGACGAGCCGGGGAATGGTCACGAATGCGAAGTGGCGGGGCAGGAGTACCGAGTTCCAGTCGCGCAATGGTAAGCCGCAAATCAGATAGAGCATCCTGGAGCTCGGTATGTTTGAGCTGAAGTTTGGCGACAATTTTCGCCTGTTTTTCGCCTGGAAATGGATCTCGGCGTTCAGCTTGTCACGATCACTTGTAATGTCTGGAAGCGAGAAGCGAGCGCTGTGCTGAGCGCAGCCACGTCAGGCCTCCAGAGGAAGGAACCCGGACTTCGAGAGCGGAAACTCGTTCCACCGCGTCATCAATGTCTGAGTTGATGGCTCTCTCAACTGTTCCAGAGAGCGAACACGGTCGAACAACTCCTGGAGGTCCTCCTCCACGGATGGTTCCGACGGGGCATGAGCAGAGGCATCCGACAATGCACGACTGGCCGAGTGTGCAACAGGGCTGGGGGAGTGCACGACGGGACTAGGGGAATGTGATGCACGATGGCCGGGGCCTGATGTAGGGCCCAGACGAACCTCGACGGTGAGTTTCCCCAGATCAAGGGCAAGCTTGCTGACGGTGGTCTGGGTTCCGCGGTGGCGTCAGCGATAATCATCAGATTTTTTGTTGCACGCTTCGCCATCGCACCGACAGTCTCGGAAGGAGGAGCAGAGATCATGCCGAAGTGCTCGGTGGTCGTGATGGGGGAAGGGGGCGGGCTATCCGAGGACACCGGAGTCGCAGTCACGGGAGCAGCAGCAACGGAGTTGCGTATCACGTCAGTCAATGTCGTGGAATGCGTGATGGGGCGTCCAGTTGTGAGAGGGCCGAGAGTTGGACCATTGGCACTCCCGAAGATGGATGTGCTCGGTTCAAGGAGGGTTGATTGGTTTCCAGAAGCAATGCCCCCATCATTGTTCAAGAGCAGACCCTGTACACTCTCCAGACCAGCTGACTGAGCTGCAGACAAGCCCTTTTGTTCACGTATGGGGCGGAGTTTATCGAGACTTTTGTGGGCGAAATGGGATGTTGTAGAAGCCTTGAGGGATTTGACATTTTTTATTTAAGTGATGTTTTGGCAACATCTGGCAAACGTTGGGGCAACTATTTACAAACATTTGGACCCAAACCTCTCTTAAAGATTCCTCCCGAACGGTGGTGTACGGGACCTCTGACGGAAATACAGATTTTCCTCCTCCTCTTCTTACTTTCCACAGCTCAGTGGGACGGTCCCATTCTCGAGATCTCCTTATACCAACTTCGTAACTGCTCTCTGTCGATCATTTCAGGCATGAATTCCTTATGCATCAGAATCTAGCAACACTTGTATCGGGTCTGTAAAGAGAACGTGCCACCTACCTTAGCTGTTAAATCCAAGGTGGATTTCAACAAATGCTCTTCCCGGTGTTGATCTGTACAGTTCAACTTCTCCGAACTACGATCGGGCACAAAAATGATGTTCCTACTGCAAAACGAATGAGTACAATTTGAATAGAATGTCAATAACTGCGGTATCAGACTGAGCAAAGCTGAAATATACTAATATCAGACTCCAATGTGGATGAATGGCACCCATCGTTCGTAAGGGACCTTTCTACTCTTCAACTTTTTAACTGCAAGCTGTAACGCCTCGGCTGCATCAGTATGTTTGGGCTGTTGACCTTCACGAAAAAGATGGGAGTATACACTCTCTGCAACGGTCGGGCCATCGCTGTCATGCATAGACCACATTGTTTCCAATTGCACTTTGGAAACCTGCAGTGATAAATCCACCACCGAGATGAAACGATTCATTGACCAGTTTTGCATCTCCCATGGCTGTCTGACAAGCAGCAAGGAAAACAAACTGTGCATTGGGCAAAGGCATGCGAAGAATTGTGTCCAATTCCAGAGTGCCTCCATAAAGCTGGAGATGGCTTTGTGTGGGATACTCGAGATTTTGATATCCATGGCAAGCCAGATGAACCCAGGAGCAATCCTGCAGCTGAAGTTTCACAGCATCTACTGTTGCCTGCTCTCCGACAAGGCCCTGAACATAAGAGTCTTTGGTGATGGAGAGAATTTTATTGACTTCCAGCTCTACCCCTTTGAGTGAGTTACTTCTGTTGGAATCCGTGTGTGTAACTCCAACAACCGCCAATGTAGGTGGAGTGCTGGATGATTTTCTAGCATACGCATCAAGGAGAGATCCCAGGGTAGCTGTGTATGAATGGATGAATTCATCTGTGGGTGGCTTGCATGTAATGGCAGTCCTGCAAATGCACCTGTTGGCAGCCACCAGAGCCTGCCATTTGAAATGCCCTGCTAAAGAACAAAATTAGTTGCAAAAGAATTATCCATATATTTTCACTGACTGATTTCAAAACCACATAGACCGGGCCTGTGACATGAATCCAGAGCCAGTTCAACAGATCTTGAAAATATTCCTGAGTTGATTTGTGTGCAAATTGTTCACACCAGGCAAAGAGTCTGGAGGATGAGGATTGGCCACGGTTTCGAACATTGCAGGAACGAAGCAAGTCTGTCAGCATATCTCGTTGTGATTTGAGCAGGTCTAGTGTGACAGTTGGGAGTGGAACATGGACTGGGTCTGAGGTTGGATTGGGAAGGATTATCGCATCACAATGAGCTTTGTGACTCGTGAGGATTATGACAGGACCTCGTTGTGTAACATGACAAAGAATATCATAGGATTTTGGATGAAGAAAATGTTCAAAGCCTGGCTGTTTGTGAATGTTGTCCAGCAATTTCTTTCTGTTTTCAACAATGCTGATTGGAGAGTCAGTGAATGTTCCTTGGTAAAGCCTTGAGGATAGCTCTGAGAACTCCTAGCCTGATCAGGTGGAGTGCATGAACATCTGTCTTCAGTTGGAGCATTTGCTGAAAATAGTGGCAAGTCCTTGCTCGAGAAATTCCACAGCAACATGAAATTGCATGAGATCAATGCAAGTTTGTACAGCAGTTGAGGTTGCACCCGAAATATCAAGCCTGTGAACAGCATCATGGCGCACAGGGATGGAATTGCCAATCCACAGTACTTCAGGGAGTAAATTAAAGGCTGCTTTGAATGCACGGATACAATCATTTGGCTGAAATTCTTCAGCAAAATTTGCCCAAGAGAGAGCCTGATGCCATGATATTTCAGGGTCAGAACTAACAAGCTTGAAGGACTTATTATAGTGCCTCTGGATGGCTGTAAGGTCTTCTAGGCCTCCCAGCCTCTGATGTCGATCTTTGAATGATATGGCAAGACTTTGCAGTTGACGTGCTTGTTCAGGATGTCCAAGTGGAGTCAGGTCTACTGCCTCCTGGCTGTTTTGAAGTGCAGCTTCCAGGTCCCTCAGCTCACCCAGCCTCCGATATCGATCTGTGAATGATACAGCAAGACTTTGCAGTTGTTCTGCTCGATCAGGATGTCCAGGTGGAGTCAGGTCTACTGCCTTCTGCTTGTTTGCAGTGCAGCTTCCAGGTCTTTCAGGTCACCCAACCTCTGATATCGATCTGTGAAAGATACAGCAATACCTTGCAATCGGCTTGCCTGATCAGGATGTCCAGGTGGTGTCAGGTCTACTGCCTCCTGTTTTTTTGCAGTGCAGCTTCCAGGTCCTTTAGCTCACCCAGCCTCCGGTATCGATCTTCAACTGATGCACCAAGACTTTGCAGTTGATCTGCTCGATCAGGATGTCCAGGTGGGTCAGGTCTACTGCCTCCTGGTTGTTTGCAGTGCAGTGTTAAGGTCTTTCAGGTCACCCAACCTGTGATATCGATCTCTGAGGGATACAGCAAGATTTTGCAACCGGCCTGCCCGATCAATATGTCCAGGTGGAGTAAGGTCAACTGCCTCCTGGCTGTTTTGCAGTGCAGCCTCAAGGTCTTTCAGGTCACCCAACCTCTGATATCGGTCCCAGAAGGAGCCAGCAAGACATTGCAATTGGCCTGCCTGATCAGAATGTCCAGGTGGTGTCAGGTCTACTGACTCCTGGTTGTTTTGCAGTGAAGCTTCCAGGTCCTTCAGCTCACCCAGCCTCTGATATTGATTTCTGAAGGATATAGCAAGATTTCGCAACCGCCTGCCCGATCAGTATGTCCAGGTGGAGTAAGGTCCACTGCCTCCTGGTTGATTTGCAGTGCAGCCTTGAGGTCTTTCAGGTCACCCAGCCTCTGATATCGGTCCCTGAAGGATAGAGCAAGACCTTGCAATCGGCCTGCCTGATCAGGATGTCCAGGTGGTGTCAGGTCTACTGCCTCCTGGCTGTTTTGCAGTGCAGCCTCAAGGTCTTTCAGGTCGCCCAACCTCTGATATCGACCTCTGAAGGATACAGCAAGATTTTGCAAATAGTGGGCTCTCATAGGATGTCCAGGTGGAGTCAGGTCTACTACCTTCTGTTCTGTTTCCAGCGCAGCCTCAAGATCTCTCAGGACACCCAGCCTTCTATATCGATATGTGAATAATAGAGCAAGACCTTGCAATTGGTGTGCTCGATTAGGATGTCCAGGTGGAGTTAGATCTACTGCCTCCTGGCTGGTTTGCAGTGCAGCCTCAAGGTCTTTCAGGTCACCCAGCCTCTGATATTGGTCGCCAAAGGATATAGCAAGACCTTGCAATCGGCCTGCCTGATCAGGATGTCCAGGTGGTGTCAGGTCTACTGCCTCCTGGCTGTTTTGCAGTGCAGCCTCAAGGTCTTTCAGGTTACCCAACCTCTGATATCGATCTCTGAAGGATACAGCAAGATTTTGCAACCGGCCTGCCTGATGAATATGTCCAGGTGGAGTAAGGTCCACTGCCTCCTGATTTGTTTGCAGTGCAGCATCCAGGTCTTTCAGGTCACCCAGCCTCTGATATCGATCTGTGAATGATATAGCAAGATTTTGCAAAAAGTGGGCTCTCTTAGGATGTCCAGGGGGAGTCAGGTCCACTGCTTCCTGGCCATTTGCAGTCCAGCTTCCAGGTCCTTCAAGTCACCCAGCCTTCGATATCGATCTGTGAATGATGCAGAAAGACCTTGCAATCGCCTGCTCGATCAGGATGTCCAGGTGGAGTCAGGTCTACTACTTCCTGATCTGTTTGCAGTGCAGCATCCAGGTCCTTCAGGTCACCTAGCCTCTGATATCGATCTGTGAAGGATACAGCAAGATTTCGCAACCGGCCTGCCTGATCAGTATGTCCAGGTGGAGTAAGGTCCACTGCCTCCTGGTTGATTTGCACTGCAGCCTCGAGGTCTTTCAGGTCACCCAGCCTTTGAAAGCGATCTCTATGTGCCACACCCAGGTATTGTAATGCATTCATTCGCTCAGAGTGTCCTTCTGGAGTTAGATCCAGTGCCACCTGAAAGTGCTTCACAGCAGCTTCAAGGTCATTCAGGTTGCCTGACTCCCTATATCTCCATCTAAAATATAACCCCAGTAGTTGTTGATATGAGGGCATATGTGGATCCTCTTGAGGAGTCTGTTCTATGAGTTCTTGCACTGCTGCGATGAATCCTTGATTTCTCCAATCCTGCAAAAGTAATTCCAGCTTTCCAGCGCCAAATTCTTGTTGTGCACTCACCAAATTTTTGAAATTCCACTGTTGATTACTGTTAGAGTCAGAGTCCTATACCGGTCTTTAGCTTCTTAATATGAATGGAATTCCTTTATTTATTCACCAAATCTTCGGAATTTGGGCTTCGGAATGCATTGTAATGGGGTCCGAAAGTGAAACATCTGAGAGTTGGGTTGAGACATGCCCAAATTTGGGTCCTGTTTTAATTCAATATCTTTGTTATATATTCTTCACTTCAGAAACTAACCGTATTTCTAGCCACATTCTGACGAGAGACTGATTTCCCTTCGGGGTCCTCGGAAGGAGTGTCCTGCCTCCAGTAAATCAGGTTGGAATAGAATTGTAAGGCATTTCCTCACAGTTTCTGTGTTTGCCATTTATCAGCTGCTGGACCGTAAGATGGGGGTATGATAGAACAAATGCTGATGATAGACCTCAAGTTATACAAAACTCTTAGCGCCGGACTGTCACATGTCAGATGCCGTGAATTGATAAATGAATTGATCTTTTTTTTGGGGCCCGTACATGCCCCAACCTCTTCCAAACCTCTTCAACTGTCTTCCACCCATGAGTTGTCCAGTTTTGATTAGTAAACATTTGTTTGGTAGTTGGTTCCCGATCTCCCACCGCTACCAAGATTGCTCCCCCTCCTGCACTGAGTCCGACATGCCGCCACGACTCTCACGGATCTCATCACACATGTCCGATCATCGGCGGTGTCTTTCCGCCGCGCCCAGCCGCGGCTGGAGGCTGTTCCCGTGCCATGAGACTTCTGTTGATGTACACTTGCCTCGCACGCCAAGAGACGTTTAAATAAAGTGAATGTTTAAATTATTGCACAGTGCACTGCATACTGTAAAACAGCATTTGACCGATTTGCATTGCAACAAAAGGCGTTGCGGTCTGGCCTAATTGCAATCGCGACATTCAACCCAAGGATAATTTCTGGCAGCGCATTCGCGAATTAAGTAAAGTAAGGCTTGAGCTGAAGGTATACATGATGGGGCGAGGCCGGCAAGCCGCTAGCGGCGGGCCACAAACAGATGGGAGGAATTTTTGGTCGTTTTTTTGTTGTTGTAAAAGTCTAACACAAAGCTCACATTGAGGGATATTAACTAGATTAAGCGCCCTGAACAGGCGCCATCAGATGACAGCTTATATAAACTGATGCAGACATTTTTGGTACCCATTAGCACAAAACAGATAAATCTGTTTTTGAACTAAGGCCGAATTAAGCTAGGGAGTCATCTAAGGCTGAGACTGCGCATATAAAAGGAAATGAATGTTGAACTGCACAGAACGTTCGCAGCGTATCCAACACAGCAACCGACAACCCCGATTTCCAAGTCATAGATGGATCTAGCTAGATTCTCGCACGGCGTAAATATAATAATTCCGTACTACCATCTCAATGGGATTCTTCTCGTGCTCACCGAAACATGACGCCGGAGAGGTGTAGTCGCATAGCCAAGGCCATCAGGATCACCGTAGGGACTTTCGTAATTGCCTGACCATGCCCAGCCCATGACCGGAGTCCGGATATCTATGAGACTTCTCATGCACCTTGAAGTGTTCATGGTCTCGAACGGTTTTCCCTGCCAACTTCTTCGAGACTTCCTAATATTTCGATGGAGTTCGAGAATTGTTGGATTGCTGGATAGTAGTTGCAATTCAAAGTATTCATGCCTCCTTGCCCTGGCTTGCCGGATGTGAAGTTGAGCGCGTGAATTTTCAACGGTTCGATGGTCTACTATGGAGTAAGCGTGGGGCTTCTCAGCATGATTTTGTTTCAACCTTGAGCTGTGTTCCGGAATGAATACCCAGATAATTCCAACTCACCTGGAAATACCACCACTCGCCTCATATTAGAGGGAACCTTTGTATCAAAGGTTCCCTCTAACTAGGGGGCGATTTCAGTCTCCATGGAAGGATTTTGCTGGGCTGTTCCACGCTCTCCACCAAGCACAGTCCTGGAGCCAAAACCGTTTTTTTCCATTGTTTCCATTGGTTTTGGTGGCCCTGTAAAAATATCAGTAAAATTTGTGACCCGGTAAAATTCATTGCTTCCACCAACTGGGGTCAGTAAAATTTGTGACCCGATAAAATTCCATCGCTTCCACCAACCAGGGTCAGTAAAATTTGTGACCCGGTAAAATTCCACCGCCTCCACCAACTGGGGTCAGTAAAATTTGTGACCCGCTAAAATTCCACTGCCTCCACCAACTGGGGTCAGTAAAATTTGTGACCCGCTAAAATTCCACGCCTTCCACCAACTGGGGTCAGTAAAATTTGTGACCCGCTAAAATTCCACGGCCTCCACCAACTGGGGTCAGTAAATTTTGTGGCCCGCTAAAATTCCATTGCTTCCACCAACTGGGGTTACTACAATTTGTGACCCAATAAAATTCCACGCTTTCCACCGACCGGGGTTACTACAATTTGTGACCCTCCTGTTATTTCCATGGCTTCCATGAACTGTTTCAACTTGGAGAAACCTACGCAGCACTTCCACCACTTCCATACCAGCCTCGGAACACTTGATTTCCACAGCTTCCACATAAATGAACAGAGTAAATTCAGGATTCATACGTCCTTGTCAGTTGCAAGCACCATTACAGTCTCTATCGCCTCTGCTAGCTCCTCCACCTCCACATCTTCTCCTTCATCTCCATCACTCTCATCAGTCTCCCACCCTTCATCATCCTCCTCTCCCCTCTCTTGTGCAAGTCTTCCGCGTTCCAATTCAGCAGCAACAGCAGCGGCCTCGCCCTCCTCCTCCTCAGTGTCCATCTGATCTCTCTGCGTGGCTGGTTCTGGAAGACGAACACCTGGCACCAACGTCCCACTAAAGCGTGGACCCAATTTCCTTGCCATTGTCCTGAGACGCTTCATGTGGTCGTCATCAAAGCGGCCCCGTTGCATCCGGTACTTCCCAATGAAGATGGCCAGGTGGGAGTCCGTCTCCCTCACCTCTACCTCTTTTGCGAGCAGAAACACCCTCTCATCCCTGATGTATGTCACCAGCCTGCGTATCTCGATATTGAGGCGATGGATCTCCTCCTTCGCACGCTCAATCTTGAAGTGGGTGTCCATTAGCTCTCGGGCTCCAGGTGTCGCCCATGGCCGAAGCGCAGCATTCCCCTCTGGATCACGGAGAATGTCGAAATCCGCCAGGAAGGTAAAGTCGATCACCTCACTCCAGGATAAGGTACGTCGTGGCGGATCCAGGGCAGCCGCTGCTGCATTATACCGATCCAAGGCTGCCCGATAGTGCGTGACCGGGTTTGAAGAGCTTTTGCAATGTGTTTACGCAGCTTATATCCTATATGAATCTGTAATGTCTCATTTACGAAGTTCAGTTTTGATCCTTACCCGTCCCAGACATGTTCATTTTTGTCAACTCGAAGAGCCGCTTCACTACAAGCTCCTCCAGCTTGTTTACTGCCCCCGGTATCGTCTTGTGGCGACTAGTTCTGCTGCCTCTTTATATTCCGGACTCTCCGCGTCCACCGATCCTCAATCCCCATCTTTGCCTCCATTTCCTGAACCGAATGCACTGCCTTGTCATAGTTCTCCCGAGTATGTCTCTTCACAGTCCCATTTGCCTTTGACTGCTCACCGAAGACAACATCAAATCGTTCTCTGGTTGGTGGAGACGGTGGAATGGCCAAGGATTCGTGTAGGTGGAAGCGATGGAAGAGGCAAAATCAGTTAAAGGATTGGTGGAAACGGTGGAAAGGCAGAATGTTTAGACCTTCGCAACTGTTGTCAAAGTGGAGACTTACTTCCGATCTGCCAGGTTTACGAGCCGCTGGTAGTACTCCATCTGGTCAGTCTCCTCCGGATCCTCCTTGGAGAGATTCTTCAGGTATTCCGTCTCCTGCCTCAGCCGTTCCTCAAAGACCTCAGTGCCAGATATTCCAGCCTGGCGCATTGCAAAGTGGAGCGAGTCCTCCTGGTCGAGGATCTCAAGTGCCTGGCGATAGTTATTGACTAGAAACTTGCCTTGATAGGTGATCAGCATCTGATTCTCCAATGAAATGACGACTTACTCAAGTTTGCATAAGTCTCAAAGTTATCCACATGGGCCATGTAGGTTGCAATAGACTGCCGACGATGGGAGACACTTGCATACCTTGTAGAGCGTGACAATGCATTGGACTTGGAAAAGAATCTTTCGCAGCCTTCCAGGTCTTCCAGGCCCAAGCCACGAACATAGGTTGTTAGGAACCTCAGCTGGCACATACGGTTATGGCATGGCCATGGAATGCACCAACCAGCGCTCGAAGGTTCAGCCGCCTCGCCTTATCTCCGATCGGGGAGTTCTTGATGGTGGTTTCAAACTCGCAGCCTATGTCATACCCTTCGCCCAAGTCAGGGCCAAAAGCGTCAAGCAGGGCATCAGTTATGGCCAACCCATATTTGGCACTGTGTGAACCAATCAGCCAGGTACCGCATTCAGTGGGTTTGGGGGACATACAGCTCTCCGCTTCTCACCATATCTGCCACAAGCAGAACAAAGCCATGCCGACACAGGCAGAGAAAGATCCCTGTCTCGTCGAAGATTCCCCACATACGTGAGGTGAGCTCCTCTGACATGTTCTTCCACCGCTCCTGGCACCCCGAATCCTCTTCCAGATTGTCGCTCCTCTAGTGTGTGTGTGAGCGTCTTCCATGGAAGCCGTGGAAGCAGAAGCAAATGCGTACCGGAGCCTTGGCGAACTGGGCTAGCATCTCCTTTGTGAACCAGTCGACCTTCTCGCGACTGAGGAAGTATGTCCCTCCAGCATCCGCCGTTCTTGGATCCGGCCGCTCGGATCCTCCTCTTTTTCCTGTCCCATTCTCGCCCACCACCCCTTCTCCTTCGTCAAGACACGCTTCAAGGAGTTGTTCCCATCCATTGTCACCAGCATTTCAAAGATAAGCTTCATCTCCCCCTCGAGCTTGTAGGTGCACGCCGGGCAGCCATTTTTGAGACGCCAGTCAGGAGCATCACGCCCAAGTGCCTTCTTCACGCGGTCATCAACGTTCTTGAGGATTTCGAGGTAGACGTCAAAGCAGGTGGAGAACTGTTGGGTGCTGTAGGGCCTGAATGCCATGCCATGGAGATCTGCCAGAGTCTTGAGCCAGGGCTGGATACTGAGGGTGGGGCATCTCAAGCGCGCAATGCGGTACATCTCGAGCAGGCGGATTGTGATAGCGACCTTGGGCGTCCATGGAGAGCATGGAATGAGGCCTTGCCCCACAAGACCCGATGCAATATAAACATCATTGCCCGTCAGCGGTGCCTCTACAATGTAGCTACCTAATACAAGTTAGAGCCAGTGATAGACGTATCAGTGATAGAAAATCACTGACTGAAACTTTGTAATATGTCTCGACCGTCTTAGGCTCTGGAGGTGGTGCAGTCGAATCGAGTCCAAACTCCGCTTGAGTCGCACCCCAGTTGATATATGCATCGGTCATTGCCTTCATTTGACCGCGGAAACCCAGCACCCGCCGCTGCGTGACGTCCCAGCGAGTTCTGCGGTCATGGCGTTTCCTGTGCAGTGGTCAGTACAAACATTGAGAAGAGTTTAGGAAGGACGTACTTCTTCCCATTAAGCTCCTCGTTTAAATCATCCTGAAGATCACCCATTTCTCCACCAGCATGGCTGATGTCGATACAGATGTTCCCTTCGGCGACGTCGTCATAATTGAAGGCAGCAGGACTTTCATCATCAGAGCGGTCCATTGGATCGTCAGGCATGTCTCTCAGACGTTCAAATGCCTCGCGTTTCTTTTTTGGCAGGGCTAGGGGTTTCAAATCAGACCTTTCTCCTGCACCCCCCATATTGACATACCAGCAATACGTTCAAGCATTTCGGTATTTGTTATGTCGTTCAGGTGTGTGCGCTCTTTCAGACCCAGGGTACGTAGCTCTGGTCTTGGCTTTCCATTGGGGCCTGGAATGTCAACTGCCATTCGCACTTTGGTTAAGCGGTTACGAGGCCGTGCCCTCTTGGTTTTGTCCTTGGGCATGGTGAGTCGGTGAAAGAGAAGTTTTTGACAGTTGATACGCGGCCACGTGACCTGTGTTGGTTTCCGCACGCGCTGGTGGAAGTGGTGGAACAGGGACTTGCGATAACTAAAGTCAGCGCCATGTGGAAGCGGTGGAGGCTATTCAACAAAATGAATGAAACAATATGCGTGGAAGCGGTGGAGGCTATTCAATAAAATGAATGAAACAATATGCGTGGAAGCGGTGGAATGTGTTCACTAGAATGAATATCTGGTACCTGGTGGAAGCGATGGAATGGGTGATGTGTACACATAATAACAAAGGAACAAAGGAAACTAAGGAAACACCCGCTCCTTTGTCTCGGCAATACCCTGAGGAAATGGCGCCACTCCACCCTCCCTCTCTCCTCTCCCACCACCATCTCGACGTCGGGGCCAGCAATGTACAACACTTCCAGTGAGTTGCACTTTCCTTTTTAGGCCATCAACCATCTTCTCCTGCCACCATCATCCTCAGCGTGCTGTGGTACCCCTGCCGGGGAACCTGGCGACGTTGTGGAGTTTGGTGGTGGCCTCAACTCCCTGCTTCTGATATCCGTGCCCGGAACTCGTTGCAGGGAGTTTTTCCCTTTCTTTGCCACCACTCTTTGTGCTCCCCTTTCCTTTGCCACCGTTCTCGTACTGATATTCTCCAGGCATTGCTGACCCTGGCGTCGACGCTCTTGAATTCCGCACCACCCGTTCCGGCCGTGTCTTCTCCGAATGGGCCGAGATCTCTGCACGGACGTTCGACATCGCAATGGCTGTTGCTCACAGCATCCAGCTCAACCACGGCCATGATGAGAACCTTGCAGAGCTCGACAGTGGCCCGCCCACCCTCGCTCTCGCCGCTATCCAGCCTGCCACCGCCTCCACCTCCGCTATCTCCATGCCGCCCAAGACCCGCCGCGACCGTGACAAAGCACGCTCGAAGCTCAAGCGCCAGGCTGAGCGCACGGCGGCTAAAGCAAAGACCGACATCCTGCTTG
Organism: Mycena leptocephala; assembly: GCA_029378395.1. Taxonomy (NCBI): domain Eukaryota; kingdom Fungi; phylum Basidiomycota; class Agaricomycetes; order Agaricales; family Mycenaceae; genus Mycena; species Mycena leptocephala. The sequence goes on along the minus strand of JARJLF010001400.1, from coordinate 67,048 downwards.
ATGCTCGCCCACGTCACCCACGCCATCTCTCCAAACTCGTCTCCCCCATCAAGGCCACATTTGAGATGAGAAAGGTTCGCATCGCCTCTACTGGCTGGATTGGGTTGCGTGACGATGGTGTCGCACCGGAGGAGGATGAAGACGATGCAGAGAGTGGGCCATCACCCACCAGGACCTTACCAGATTTCTTTGGCCCCAGCGCCACTCTGCACGGCTTCACCTATGTTCCCTATGATAGCCCGTGAGTCCTGTTTCCCCTCTTTCTTTCTTTCTTTCTTCCTTCTCATCTTGCTCAGGGAGGCACGCCCCATCGTTGACGCCAAACAAAAGGTCTGTGGCGTCTTTGGTGGGATGCCGGACGACCCCAACTTCATGAGGGATGTCCACGACCCCGCCGTGGAGGCCATGGAAGACGCCCGCACCCGCGCTTCCATCGCTGAGGAGCGGACGTTCCACCGTCGGGGAAACTACGCCCAGCTCACAGGCGGCAACTCCCATGGCAGTGGACAGTTTGAGCCTGGCGAATTGGTCAACGGGGCAATCAATGCGGCAATCTTTGCCTCCCTAATCAGCAACATCGCCTTCATCCGACTCGCTGGCTTTGCTACAGGTGCGTCTTCTCTTTGTCGCCTGGCTTCTTGGCTTACCTTTGTTTAGGGCTCTTTGCTAACTGGGCACCAAATCTCTTCGACTTTTACGTGGACTACATGCGGCTGTTTTACAAGCGGTACAAGCACCTTAAACGGCCCTTCCTCAATGGGATCTTCTCCGCCTGTACCTTTAATCTCGGACCCCGCACATGCGCACTCGGCCATCGCGACTTCGGCAATCTCGCATTTGGCTGGTGCGCAATCACTGCATTCGGGGACTTCGACTACAGGAAGGGCGGGCATCTCATTCTCTGGGACTGCAAGCTTATCCTGGAGTTTCCCCCCGGGTGTACGATCCTCATCCCCAGCGCCGCCATATTCCATTCCAACATCCCCATCGCGAGCCACGAACGGCGCTTCTCCTTCACTCAGTACACGGCAGGGGGGCTCTTCCGTTGGGTAGAGCACGACTTCCAGACCGAGGAGTCCTATTTCGAGGGGCTCAGCCGTGAGGAACGACTTGAGGAGAAGGAGCTCGGTTTGCAGCGCGCATGCGAAGGGGCGGCCATGTTTTCTACCCTCGAGGAGCTGAAGGCAGGCATCTAATGCATTATCCACGTCACACTGTACTGCGTTGTCCTTAAATATGAATATTGGTTTGTTATTTCGTTGATTATTTTTGAGACATAAGTAAATTTGAAGTGTAATTTCCATCGGTTCCATCGGAAAAGGCGTCTGAGTCAATAGAAATGTGATGAAATTCCACCGCTTCCATTGTCGACTTAGGCCCGACGCTATCCGAAGTGAGTGATCACACACTCGTATCATGGTGATCACACACTCGGGCATTGATGGGGGTTTTGGACTGTCTACCAGCTTCATCCCTTGACTTGGCTGGAAATTCTGAGTCGGCAGTTCTTTTCATTTGACCTCTGGGTATATCCAGAATAAATTTTACTCGTGACATTGTAGGCTGGGACGAAAAGGTGCCCAAATTGGCCGTATTTGGCTAGACCTACCCTTTCCTTCGACCACCACCACAACTCAAAGTCAAAGCCTCAAGCCAAACATGAAAGAAAAGGATAGGTATAGACCTTAGCTACCTTCTACTACTCAGTTAGACTGTCCTAAAGCCCACATTAGTGCAGAAAAGGGTAAAAAGTCGGATTTGATCCCTCCCCCGCCTAGTCGTACACCAGCAGCTAGACGCCTAGCTATGGCCAAGTACCGTGAGAGGTGAGTTCTATAGACCCTAAACTATATCCTTGGAGCTTACCTGCCCAGAAATCGTGCAGAAGAGGCCGAGAAAAACCGAATTCGTATGCAATGGTATTTGCAATCACATTTCTCCTTGCAACTCAGTTTATTTCATTTCTATACTGTTTTTAGGTACCGTGCAATGATGAAGGCCAATCCAGAGGCCTACAGTGAGCAGCAGAAGCAAGCCAAGAAAGCCAGGGCCAAATACGAGGAGAGGTGCGTCATCCACCTCAATCCAGTCTTCGTCTCACATTCTCCCCAAGGCATAGGCATGCTCGTAAGGCCAAACAGATACTTAAGCGCGATGAGGCATCATACAAAGCACTGGGGAAGGAAAGATACTACGCAGTGGCAGCAAAAAAGAAGGAGGGTGCACGCGATTATGACATGGAGTGGCTCGTGTATCAGGACGAGCGAAGGGAAAAGGACATCAGACAGCAGGGGGGGCACTAGGGGAACGTACACCCTCTGCATAGACTGCATTCACCCATAGCCTGTGCAATGTGATATTGTTCATGAAAAATTTTCTGGTGGAAGCGGTGGAACCTCCCTAGTTTTTGGCCTTATGTCAGTCGTGAGCCATGGAAGCAGTGGAAGCCACCTTCATGTAAGGTGATTGATGCATCACATGACCAGCAAGTTGATGTCTTCCCCCACGTCGTCCTCGCAGTACTACTGTCTCCCCCCATTCCACGACGAACCCCAGGGCCACCAAGAGGTCATCCGCCAGACTGTCTCATGTTACCTAGTCACCAGTCCGGCTGCAAAAGAGGCCCGAGGTGTCTATGCTGAATGGTGCGTCGCAATCCATCTAATCAAAACCATTGAATTAATCTAGGACTCAATCCAGGACCAATGCCCAGCGAGTCAGTGAGGCTATCAGCCGTGGTGGTGCTCCAAAGTACAGCTGCTACAACGACACCATCCCTGCCTGGCATGCCTGCTGTGACGCTGGAGAGCATGCACATGCTAAAAAGCCCTCTGCCCCTGCACCGATTGCGCCGATTGTGCCTACAGTCCTCAGCCCTACGACCCCTTCGAGAACCGGAGCTATTCCGTGGCCTCCTGCTCTTTCCAGCCCTTTGTGCACCCGGACTGCTTCGCGTGTGTTGGCACCTCCTTGTACCCCACATCGTGTCGGCCACACCCTTCCCACCCGCTACGCAGTTAGTGGTGGGGGCGCTGTGCACACATCCCTCTCGGAGGCACTCCAGGACCTGGAAGCGGCGGCGGCCACTGGCCCTGCAAGACTCATCACGACCCAGGACACACGCTATGCAGCGCACATTGCCGCTGGACATACCGAAGGGCAGGCTCGAGCCCTCGCCGATGGGGAGCGGCTGGCTGAGGGATTGAGGTCCTGGACGTTGGGAACCCCATCTCAGGCCCTGCAGGCGCCCGTCGTCAAACCCGTGCTGTGTGCATTTCTGAACTCCGTGCTGCACTCTCCGCAATCCAGCTGAGTGCCGCTGAATCGGACGGGGAGGAAGTGGAGGAGGGTGCCCACCAGTTTGATTGGGAGTCGGACTAACTGCGTTTTTTTTTACTTTACATATACTGATCTCGCAACTTGGACTCATGGACAGTTTTTTTGTTTTGTTTTTGAATCAAGCTCCGTCATTCTTCAAACCGATGTGTGAAACAGCGTGGAACCAGTGGAAGCCGCCTTGAATAGCTAGCAGGTGGAAGACTGTGGAAGCGGTGGAACCAGCCCTTTCCTCAAGTGAAGACCGACAGACCATGGAAATGGTGGAAGCAGACTTGTTGGATTGAACGGGCCCTCAGAGCCATGGAAACGGTGGAAGCGGAGTTGATCGTCTGTCACGTGGTGGGAAAATGGCACGTTATTTGCCACTCACTCTCTTCTGCCACATCCACTTTCTCTTACACTTTTGGTGAGTCTTGTCTGTGGTAGAAACGCGTGTCAAGCTAATTGTTTCTTTCTCCAGAACCAATGGCCAAAGTCAAAACGAGTATTCTCGAAGCAAGGGCCGCTCCTGCATCAACTCGAACTACGCGTTCGAAAGTCGTCGCTGCTGTCTCGGGACGTACTACGCGCTCGTCAACCACCACCAAACCTTCCACGTCCAAGGCAGCCGCTCCCCCAGCAAAACCGGTGAACAAGCGTGGCAGCAAAAAAGCTGAGGTCAAAGAGTCGGAGTCGGATGAATCTGAGGAGAGCGCTGAGGAGGATTTGGAGCAAGAGGACTCTGAGAAGGAGGAGTCAGAGGAGGAGGACTCTGAGAAGGACGAACTGGGTAAGTCTTAATGTCTTTTTTTCTTCTTGGTGTTTCTAATTGTTATCATACAGAGCACGAGAAGGAGCAGTCCCCGCTGCCCAAGAATTCCAAGCCTCGGACACCTGAGGATCCCATCGGCAAGTCACCCGTGCCTGAGGATCTGCCCCACAAGTCGCCCGTACTGGAGGATCCCACCCACCAGTCACCTGCGCCAGAGGGTCCCCCTCAAAAGTCGCCCAGGCCCGAGGATCCCCCACCAGTCGCCCGGGCCCGAGGATCCCCCCACCAGTCGCCCATGTCTGAGGACCAGGCACCAAAGCTGCTGACACCCGTGATCTCACCTCCATTTCTATCGTTTCCACTGCCACCACCTCCGCCCAAGTCGCCTGGGCCCCAGGACCCAGCTCCTACTCCACCGCTTCCACCCCCCCCTGCCAAGTCGCTCGGCCCCAGGACCCAGCTCCTACTCCACCGCTTCCACCCCCTCCCGCCAAGTCACCCGGACCCCAGGACCCAGCTCCCGCTCCACCGCTTCCGCCCCCTCCTGCCAAGTCGCCTGGACCCCAGGACCCGGCTCCTGCTCCACCACTTCCACCCCCTCCTGCCAAGTCACCTGGGCCCCAGGGGCCAGTGCTCACTCCACCGCCTCCACCGCCTCCCGCCAAGCCGCCTGTGCCGTCCAACTCTCCCTCCCGTTCCCCATCCCCAGAGCCTCCCGCCAAGTCACCCACACCATCCAACTCTCCCTCCCGTTCCCCATCCCCAGTGCCTCCTTCTAAGCCACCTGTAGTGGTGGGGGCGGATGCAGGCACCCACCGCGAGCGCCGCCCAGACATTCCAGCGCAGCCCCCTGCCAAGGACAAAGGGAAGGGAAAGGCGATAGCGAATACGCTGTCGCTCAAGAAAAAGGAGAAGAAAGAGGCGCGGGCGGGTCTCCAGGCAGAGGTCGATGAGTGGCATGCGGAGGTGGAGAAGAAGGTGGAGGAGCTTGCGGCCAGACACCAGCTTCCACAGGACGAGGTGCGGGCCACCATGCTTTTCTCAAGCAAGCTGAAGAAGGGGAGGGGATACCACGAGTTTAATGCAAAGGTCTGGCGATGGACGGCGGAGCTGAATGAGGGTAAGTCTCTCATCATCCGCCTGGCATTCATTCTAACATAGTTCGTAGGAAAAGTTGCTGGAGAGCGCCTCACGCTCGATGATGTGAGGGCGTTTGTACAGAATGAAGCGGTGGATGCATGGTCCGCAGAGGAGCTTGCACAGCTCAAGATCGACTACGAGGAGTACAAGGCCGCGAAGGAAGCTGGAACCCGGCAGAGCAACTCGGCGTGTGCCGCAGATGCGACAACCACTGGGGAGAAGCTTTTTGAGGAGGTAAGTGGAAGCGGTGGAAGCTGACTTTCGATTATTATTTCACTGTAGCTTATCCTTCTCGAGAAGCGGACCGGCGCTCGCGGGTTTCTCATCATCACCAAGGGCCATGTCAATGACAGTATCTGCGCCCAAATCCTTGGCACCCCGGCGAACTGCAAATTCATACCGGAAATCCTCAAGATGCCCATCGACTCACTCCCTCTGAAGTACGAGCGGTGGGCCACCGCAGAGGCAGACGAGAAGCCAGCTAAAAGCCAGGGCAAGCGGGCTGAAGTAGTTGAAATGATCAGGGCCGGGCTCAGTGCGTCATTCCTCGTCTTTTTTTTTTGCGTTCTTGGCTTCGTTCTAAGCATGTTTATTCGCCCAATTACAGATGCAATGTTCGGCACTCCCGACCAGACCATGAATTACAAAAAATACCGCGAGGTCATCCAGGCTGGGATGGGGATTCAGCTGGTCGGGTGGCCTGAAGCTGTCCCCTTTGAAGCCCCGTCAAGCATTGGGACGGGTGGTGCAGGCGCACTGGATACCCTCTGGGAGCGCTTGAAGTCAAAGGTCTGTCGCTGGGAGGACATGCCTGCCGGCGAGCATGAGGCCGCCCTCGCCGACTTCCCCAAGAAGCGCAAGAACTACCAGACGATGTGGAAGCCGAAGCGGGACGCGGTGAAGGCGGCGGACGCCAAGGAGCTCAAGGAACGCTCGGATGCAAAGAAGATGGAGAAGAAGCGGAAGCGAGAGGAGAAGAAGGCGAAGGCCAGTAGGGATGGTGGAGACAGTGGAGATGAGGAGGAGCCGCGAAAGAAGAAGGCGAAGGAAGGCGGTGGAGACGGTGGAGAGGGACATCCGTTGAAGAAGAGCAAGGCAAAGGACGGTGGTGGAGAGGGTGGAAAGGAGCAGCTGCCGAAGAAGAGCAAGGCAAAGGAGGGCGGTGGGGAGGGTGGAACGGAGAAGGAGCGGAAGAAGCAGGAGAAGGAGCGGAAGAAGCAAGAGAAGGAGAAGAAGCAGCAGGAGGAGGAGAAAAAAAAGGAGCAGAAGCGGAAGAGGAAGGAGGGGGATGAAGAGGAGGGGGGGGACACAGCGGAGCCGGTATCGAAGGGGAGCAGGAAGCGCAAGGCGGTGGAAGCCGTGGAAGTTGAAGGGGAGAGGCTGAAGAAGAAGGTTGCGTTCTCAAAGCGGTGGACGCAGGAGGAAGGAGAGGATGAGGAGGAAGAGGAAGAGTCCCCCCCACAGCGCCCCACGCCCCGCCCCCGCACACATACCCAGATCAAGAGCAAGCCCGTCATCTCTGACAGCGGCAGCGACGGTGACACAGATGCCGCCGCTGATGCCTCCCCTGTCCTATCTGAAATACGCATGTAGAGGTGAAGTATAGGCGTGGTAACTGTCATCAAAAAGCCATCAAAATTTGATAGCGCAAGGGTCCGGCTAAGTGGTTGGCTTACGCCCAGACCCTCATGACAGGGTTCCCAAATTGGGATGTCATGAGGGTTTGGTACGAGACTAATCAGTACTAACACTAGGGACTGTCCCAAATGCATCCTGAAGATTATTTTTTGATCAGAAAATACAGAGCACTATGCAGAGACAGCCAGACACTCCATAGCACCACAGAGCTCAGGCCCAGTACTACAGCACACTATGGCCACTACAGCAGTAATAGGTTTCACTACAGGCACTACAGCAGTAGTAGGTTTCACTACAGAACACTACAAGCCACTACAGCAAAAATCAGGGTTTGCTGATGTGCATAGTAGACACTCCTTGGTTCCAATCTCTAGCATCCATCTGCCTCACCACTCTGCTCTGCGCTTTCCTACCTGCAGGGATTTATTTCAATTTCATCCGGAGCAAGTGCTTCCTTGAGTGCTTCTTTGCTGCCTCTGAAATCTGGGTGACATGCCCATTGCCGTGGAATCCACTTTACCGTAGTATTATCTTTCAAGCTTAAGCACCTTTCTTGCACGTCCATTTATATGTCCGCTGGTGTTACGGAACCCCACTACTGCTTTTCTATCTGGATCTGACAACGATTCTCCATCTGCTTTCACGCAGCTGCACGCTTAAATATCCTCTTTACCCACCATCCGTAACCTGCCCTTAATTTTACCTCTAAGAGGTCAGATGAAAGCATTGTCATACGGAATTTCTCGGATTTCCTTCGCCTGCATGTCACTAGTATCTCGGCAGAGTTGTGGTGAAGAAGTGGCATCACCACGGGTGTGGTGTCACAAGAAACCTTGGAATTTTTGACATAACTGAAATACTTTGACATTGCGATCGTAACAAGTAAAAGTTATTTGAAAGATTGAGACGTGACAAACAGCGAGCCAACAACTCGCATATCTACTCATAATCCGAATAGGCTGGAATAGATTTGAGAGAGTCCTGCACTACAACCATCCAACGTTAGTGTCGGGATGAGCATGAAGCTAATAGGGGGGGGGTCAAATATCGCTTTTTTTGACCGATTCTCGCGTCGATTCTCGGTCGATTCTTTTTTGAGAATTGATCAAGAATCGGCTCAACTTTGACCACCCCCGATTCTCCTCTAGATTCTGCTGATTCTTATTCAATTTTAACTACAACAAGTACGTGGTAAGAAAAAAGAAAAAATACATTTTATTTCTGCAAATGACGCGTGACACCCCGACTGTGGGCGCGCCAGGCCCGCTGTCGATACCGCTGTCGTCGTCGCTATCGTCAAAAAAAAATTCTGCCTCTTGCGTGGCGCCTTGGCGACTTGAGCGGCAGCACATCGTGACTTGGGCTGACCTGTCCCACAAATGTGAGGTGGCTAAGTGGCTTGAGCCACGTAGATACACTGTAGACAAAGGCCGAAGAAAATAATATATTATGTAATTCAAATCGTGAAGTGGACGCTCGTTTGAGATATAGCTAGGGTTAGGGTGATTCACCAATTCTCCAACAGAATGCCTCTAGAGGCGTTCCACCGATTCTGACGATTCATCAATTCTTGAACAAAATCGGCTACAGAATCGGAAAAAAAATCGGTGCGTGAATCGGTCCAAAAAAGCGATATTTGACCCCCCCTAATGCACATACCTGGTCAAGCACATTGAGTGCATGTCACAGGCAACACATACCCAGCTATCTCGATGTCAGTGTATCCCTGGTTGGCAATGAAGTCCGCTCTCTCCGATTCCGAGATCGTATAGAAATTGTCTTTCTTCGTCTCGTGGTATAGGCGGTAGAAAGGGACGCTTCCGCAGACTTGGGTCGGATAAATGTAAGTGAATGCATCGTTGGCGACGACGATGTATCCATTCTTCAAGGCGTCATCCCGCTCCATGGTCGAAATGGTGTAGAAATTGTCCGATGCGGCGCTGCTGACGAGGCGATAAAAGGGGACCGTCGACTCTTCTTGCGTGACGAACACCAGGGCAGCAACACATTGCAGGGAATATCCGTTCGCTGGACTTCGATTGACGACACCTACGTCGGTGGTATAGGCATGGTCGACGGTGGTCGGGTTATAAACCCTATAGAAAGACAGGGCGTTTGTGGGATCTCCACAGGTTTGGGAGGAACGTCTCTGGGTGTGAAAAATGAGCCTGTGTTCACGGTTTAAAACCTATGGTATATCGGGTACACTCAGATGCTACTGGTAATCTATACGTCCGGATTTGTCCCTTGCCCGCCCCTCGCTACATCAGCCTTCAAGTCCAGAAAACTTACGAAGACGTTCTGCAGACCGCGATGGTGGAAAGAGCGGCAGAGTTGAGGATACCGCCGTACCTTCATCAGACACCAGTCACCTGGTCGGTGGATGAACCTAATGTGCTTCGGGATCCGCTGGACATAGTCGCCCTCAACATCGATTCTATTCCCCAATCGCCAACTGACCCTGGCCAGGAAACTTATCCTGCCCAACTTCACGCCAACCACGTTGAACACCTCTCCAATATTAATCGGAAGGAGATTTATGAGCTTGAACAGCCTTCCCGACTTCGCAAAGACCTTGCATGCCTTTCGGCGCAAGTTGAGGTCGCTGGCACGTTAGCTTACATGCTATTTGACTCAGGGAGCAATATTGACTCGCTCACTCCCGAATTTGCCATGGCTACGAAATGTAAGAGCATCAAACTCGATGAGCAAGTTACTCTCCAATTGGGCTGTGTCGGAAGCCGGTCTAAAATCAACTATGGTACCAGGGCCCCCGTCAATTTTGGGGGAATCCTAGGACATGTATACTTCGATCAGGCTGACCTGGATCGATACGATGGAGTAATTGGGACCCCGTTCATGAATAAACACGGTATTATTCTCGATTTTTCCAAGCGAGAGATTAGGTTTCCCAACAACCGGATTGTAAAAGCTCTCTCAACGCTGGAAGAGGCGTCACTGCTCGCCGCGCGGGCTGCTGAGGCCCCGGCCGCTTCCCCTCTTCTTCCTGACTGCCGACGACGGAGATGTTCACGCCTACCCGTGAATGTCTCTCAGTCGGCTGGCAGCTAGGAAGAGATGATACCCGGGCAGGCCCACTATTGACCCCAGAACGCTTCAAAACCCACGGCAGGACCGCTGACAACCTCTCGACTCGCTATTTCAACCTAGTCACGGAGATCGACGAGGATTCTGAACCTTACCTCCCCTCGCTCCCTTACGATCACCCTTGTATCCTAATACTTGAGTCCGAATGTCAAGCTTACGAGCTCGAGGCCACCCAGTGCGACGACATCCCTTTCCTTGTTCCCGATGATGAATCTGAGGACGAGAACACGGATGACGATGATGAGAGTGATTTACCATACACATTTTCCAGTGTATTTCCTGAGAAGGGAGAAACACCTGAAACCTCACCGTCCATCCACTTCAATATCCCAAGTCTAAGCACTGACATGCCTAAATTCCTCCCAGAAAACACACCTGAACGTATGCCCGGACTTCGAGTTTGGGAGAGCGTGTCCACCCACTCTCGGTATCGACGGTGTCGCGCTCTGGAGAGCTAGATACTTACCGCATAAATGACCTTGCTCTTGAGGGCGCTACAGACTTGATGCATCTATATAGCTCCCGGATTTCGAACTCTAACACTCGGGAACTATCTGACTACGACGTGCCTAACCTACATGCCCGGTGGTACAAACGGTGTGCCGATCTAATGGGACCCATTCCCCTGGAACTTCCCCCTTTCCGAGAGATCAACCACGAGATAAATTGGATCGACGAGAAGGCCGTATACAATTTCCACATGCCCCGATGCCCTGAGTCGCTCCGTCCCCAACTGCGGGAGAAGATGAAGCGGTACGTGGACGCGGGCTGGTGGGAAATGAGTCCGGCCTCTCAAGCCGCTCCCTTGCTTTGCCTACCTAAGAAGGACAATGGGCTCCGCACGGTGGTAGATGCGCGTCTCAGGAATGACAACACAGTGAAAGACGTTACACCTTTTCCAGATCAGGATAGCATCAGGATGGACGTCGCGCGGGCCCCGTACCGTTCCAAAATCGACATGTCTGATGCCTACGAGCAGATACGGATCGCCGCTAAGGACATCTGGAAGACTGTGTTCGCCACGCCGTTTGGAACTGCATACTCGCACGTCATGCAACAGGGCGATTGCAACGCCCCTGCCACTTTTCAACGTCCTATGACCTGGATATTTCGCGATATAATCGGCGATTATGTGCATGTATATCTTGACGACATATTCATCTTCTCGAATTCTGTCGAGGATCATGAACCTCACCTCGAAGTTGTATTCAAGAGACTCCGGGAACAGAAGATGTACCTAAGTAAGAAGAAATGCGACCTTTATTCTACGGACATGGACTGCCTGGGACATCGTATTGATGCCCGAGGTCTACATGCAGACGATGATAAGCTAACTCGAGTTCTTGAGTGGCGGTCTCCTCAATCACATAACGAGGTTCAACGTCTCCTCGGATTAATCCAGTACTTGGCCAACTTCCTGCCGGACATCGCTCATTACACCTCCCGTTGGAGTCAATATGCCGCGGGGGACAAGTGTTCTCCTGGCGACCTTTCCACCAATTATGCCTAGAAAGGATCAAGACCATCGTTAGGAAAACTCCCATCCTCAAACCTATAGACGTGAATAACCCAGACCCTATATGGGTTATCAACGATGCTTCTGTGGTCGGTATTGGGGCCATCTACGGGCAAGGCAAGGATTGGAAAACTTGTTGGCCCGCTGGATTCATGTCCAAGAAATTCACGGCAGCCCAGTGCTCGTACAAAACCTACGAACAAGAGGCTCTTGCGGTCATCGAGTCTCTACTGAAGTGGGAAGACAAGTTACTTGGCCGCAAATTCATCATAGCTACGGACCATAAAGCACTGACCAGTGTCAAGACCGCTGCTCGATCTGGAGGCAGCAGCCGTATAATCCGCTGGGACGAGTACATGTCCCGGTTCAACTTCGATATAGTACATGTCGAGGGCTCACAGAACAAGGTGGCTGATTGTTTGTCACGACTTGTAAGGAATCACTCACATATGGCCTTATACCTAAATTTTCGTGTTCTTTTTGTACGATATTCTTGACGCCTGATCAGTATGTTTAGCTTTGTTAGGATTAGTCGGTGTTCTTATCAGTCAATACACGTGATAGAGATAACTACACTTTACCCAAATCCATCGTCTATCGAAAGCCTTTCAGTCTCGTCGAGTTGCTCCGAGTCCTGAGGAAGGCATAGGCGATACCCTCAGATCTAACTCTTAACAATACTCACGATTTCACGTATCTTTACGACTTGGAGTGCCTTATCTCTAGAACGACGTGTCACCCTCCTCTTTTGTATATTCAGAAGAGTTAGGAATTTCAATTATTAGGGATATCGTATATTCGATTCCTAATTGAAATTCCTCGAGAGTGACCGTATTTCATAGAGTCTTACCACATAATAATTATTGTTGTGCCTGCCGGGTATTTTGTGATTGAAACCCGTCAGGATCTAGTCGATCCTTACAAAGTGGACAAACTGGGAATACACCCTGGCCGGTCTACAACGAGATTATCATCAGTACCCTTATCGAGCGCGAGGTATTCCTCCTCGTGGTCACTCGCAGCAATCTCGACTTTTTGCGCCGACAAAAGCTTCAGCTGCAAGATCTGTACATCGTGATCTTGAGGATCCGGAAACGAATAATTCCTCAAGACAATCTAGGATTGCATCTCGATCGGTTTCAAGATCGGTTTCTCCGAAAAAAGAGGTCGTTACTGGACCAGTCGCAAGTCCTGCAGTTGCTACTCGTACTAGGGGAGCAATCAAAAGAGATCATAAGGTCTTTATCCCTAGCTCTTTGCCTACTCGTCCTAGAGCAGGTCCTAGAGCTCCGCCAAACAAACCTTTAAAGCCAGTTACTACTCTAGAAACTGCGCACGCAGTTTCTCCTAGGGACGCTAGCTTTCCATCCATCTTATCTTCGGATATGCCTATTCTCCGAAATCGTCCTTTCAAGACTTTTTCATCTTCTCCACTGCAATCTCTGACTTCGTCTCCTTCGCCTATGGACGTTCAATCCAATCCCCCAAACTCTCCGGAGATATTGGGTGAACAGCGTCAACCGGGCATGGAGAAAGGATTTGCTTTGTCCCCAATGGGTAACCTCGTCATCGAATACAATCAGCAGCAGGATGAGGAAATTTCTATATTCATGAGGACTACAAGCGTAATCAGTGAGAAATCCCTGGGTATCTCGGACATCCTGGACAGAGGGGTGAACCTCGAGAAGCAAAATATAGGTCGTTTCGGGCTTGAGACGGGGTTTTTGCTCAGGACAGACAGAACAGTGAAGGATATGCAATTAATACTCACCTGAGCCAGTTCTCTTGTACAAGGGAGAACTACGTGCTTCACTGTGGATCCTCACAACTGCATCATGTCCGTCTTGAGAAGTGCGCAGGATTTAGACGAATTAAATGTCGCCTGGTCAGCGCTGAGCGAAAGAATGGATCTCGCTCAAAAGAACTTCAAAAAATATCAGTCGCAATACAGAGACGACAGAGAGGATGTACTTCTTTCTCCAGTATCTACCATGCCGGAAGTCTACAGCGTATTCCCCAGAGAGGGCAAGACTCCTATCGAGGATGTCGCTTATCTCTTCGATAATGTTCCGCATCTTCGTAAGCTATGGCCGAGAGGTTATAATACCGCAACAGATTGGATTCCGCATATAATGCGAGCGCCTGAATATCTCGAGCGCGCTTTCCCTGATCGTCAGCCAGAAGCCAAACCCTCGACTATTTATTACTCAGCTGAAGGAGAGCGTAAGGAGATTACGCTGTCGGAGAGAACGAGTCGTGGGGCTGGATCGGATTTTATTCCGCCTCCGGTGGAGCAGAAACGGTCTAAAGGGAAAGGGAAGGATTCGACGTTCCAGCCATCTTTGCCTACTGAGATTAGGGTGGAAACGGGTCCCCAACAGTCTGGTACTCGTTCTCCAATGCATTGGAACCTATCCGACATGCATCAGGGAATGTTAGGATCGGAAGTGCCATACAAGGATTCAGGCCAGTTCTTTGTACCTCGATCTCCCGGAGGTACTGCGTCTTTTACTTCTGTTCCAGGTCCCAATCTCCCGAATCCTATTCACGGAATGGCTTCAGTGGGTCGGTACGGAGGCATTGGAGACTCAGCGAGTCAAGCGAGAAGGTCGAGTATCCCGACTTTCTCTCGCAAACAAGCCCTGCCTCAAGTTCCTGAAATGGATGAACAATCTTTCCATTCTGGATTTGAGCGAGACGCACCACCGCATATGGGCAATCCCTCTTCCCAGCAATACCGTCATGATCCTCCCGCTCAATCCTTTTCGCACCGAGTCCCTACCGGCTCGGCTAGCCGAAGAGAGAGTCCTTCTCCGTCCAGGAGATCAGCAGAGAACCAGGAGAGAAGAAGATCAGGAGGCGAAACAGGAAGGGATGGTCATCCGTCGGATAGTGGCGACGATGATGGAGATGACGACGGTGGTCCTCCGGACGATAGACGAGGCGAGGATTTCACCCACCGAGGCGTGCTCGTTGGGATGATTGGTCTCCGTCGAGAAGTCGTCGAGACCCTCCACCACCTCCTCTGGGTCCTCCTAATGGAGGTGGAGGTGGAGGTGGAGGTGGAGGCAGAGGCGGAGGAGGCAACGGGGGCAATGGGGGAATCGATCAAAGATTTCCTTATATAGCTCCCGGCGCTCCTTACGGTCTAATCGTTCCGACTATCGAGCCCAAGCTGAAACCAGAAGCGTTACCCGAGTGGGATGGAGACCACGATACAGCGATTGACTACTTTTGGGAAGTCAGCGAGATGGCGTCCTTGATGGGCTGGCTTCCGAAGACTCTTGGGTTTTGGTTACCATCGCGTTTAAAGCGTGGCTCAGCTATACAAACCTGGTTTTCTACCCTTCCCGCAAAACGGCAAGCTGCAATGAGAGAGCATTACTTGACGTATCTTCAAGTCATTAAAGATCGTTACCTGGGGCAGAAATGGCAGCTCAAAGAGAATATTAAATTCGAGCAGCAATCGTTCCGGCAGAAAGGTCACGAGGACGAGACTCCCCAAATGTTCTTAGGACGTAGAGTTCGTGCCGTCAGGATGTTGGCTAACTCCGACGATGGAGGCCCATTGGAAGTCTTTCTAGTTATGCGGAAAGCCCCCATTAAGTGGAGCACCATTCTGGTCCTGGAGAACATTCAGTCTACTGAGGAGCTCTATGATAAAGTAAATGAGCATGACGACTCACTAGTGGATGCTGCTCGCGGCCAGTCTCATGACGCTCTCACTGTCGGTAATCTAGCGTCTACGCTCAGACGCTTAGGCTATGGTCCAAATGCCGTAGCTCCCGCTCGGTCCTTTCGAAGAGTGAATTTAGCTGAAACGGACGACGCAGTGGAGATGGAAGCTAGAGTAGACATGGTGCTTCCAGAGGAAAATCTGCAAGAACTGAGCGCTGAGGATGGAGTTGAGACTATCAAACAGGTGTACCAGACCTTGAAGAAAAGACAACGGCCTCCTCCCAAAGGAGGGTACCCATTTTCGAGGAATGATCACGTAACCACGAAGATGGGTAGAGCTCCACCATCGCCATGTAAAGTGTGCGGAAGCCCCAACCATTGGGATAGGGAATGTCCCGATTGGAACGTCTACCTGGAAAAGCAGAACAGGGGAGTTCTAGTGGTAGTTTCATCGCCTGTCGCCGACGAGACTGAGATGTTATACCACAGCGCTTATTGCGTTCTTTTAGAGGGAAGAATGGCTGAACCTTCTTTTTGAATTCGGCCGCGCGAGATTTAGTGGAAGTATTAACTTCTGAAAAATCAAGTTCGCATAAGACCAATTTGGATGCATCATCATCTAACGGAATACTCGTACCGGACGCCGATCACTTAGTGGGGAAGGGTTCTCAAGCCAACGCCACCAAACGCACTGTATACAAAGTGCAAATAGAAGAAATAGAGGATGAATATTGGGAGCAGGAAGCGCGTATGCCGAAAGCGATAAAAGGCATATTGGAAGAAGAGCCGGAGGACTCGACAGAAGCGGTTGATGAAGAGACGATGAGTCCTCACAAAGAAAGTCAGATACCGGACGTACCAATACCTCCTCCTCTCACTGAACCGGATCCCATCGTCATTCGACCAAAGAGGAGTACGAAACCGGGCGATTCAGCCATCGGTGTTTCAGTGCTTGCGGTAAAAGGATGGATAGGCTCGATGAATGAGGATCCAATAGACTTGAGGCTTGATTCATGTGCGGATATAACACTTGTGTCCGAGAAATATCACAAGGGACTGCGTTCACCCCCACCGATTAGAGAAGGTCATCGAATGAACTTGGCTCAACTCACTGATCAGGGGACGAACATTAAAGGGTTCACCAAGCTGAGGGTTTTCATGCCGTCGACGAGCGGGGAAATTCTCGAGATGGAAGCGGAAGCTTACGTAGTCAAAGGCATGAGCGTGCCAGTGCTGCTTGGAGAGGACTTCCAGCTTAACTATGAGCTGGGAGTGAGCAGGAACAAAGATTCTCTTACGAGATACCCCTTTTGAGGTGGAAGCTACAGGGGTGGAATCCTTTGTGGGGAGAGCGGAAGCACACGTCCTAGCCTCTAATTTAACCGTTCACTCCAGAAAGAGGTTGAAAGCAAAGGAGCACCGCCGAGCTAGAGCCCGTCGAAGACGCAGGGTGCTGAGGAATGGCGTGGAAGGTAGAACGATTCGCGCCGCTCAAGATTACCGAATCAAAGCACATGAATGTTGCAACGTCCGAGTGGAAGGAGATATCAAAGAAGACAAAGAGTGGCTAGTGGAGAGAAATCTATTGGCGAACTCGGAAGACTCTTTCTTCTCAGTGCCAAACACCCTCCTATCGGCTAGGAAACCAATCGTGCCTGTCAGTAATATGAGCGAGCGTCCTCGATTCGTAAGAAAAGGGGAAATTCTAGGCTCACTCATCGACCCGCAAGAATACTTCGATAAGCCGCAGTCAAAGGAAATCTACAGCGAAATGGAGTCGCGGACAGCAATGATTACTGCGATCATTCAGGCTAAATCAGAGAGCGACGCATGTCCAGAAAAGGAAGAAGGGCCCACTCGAGAGGAGAGGAAAGCTAGAGTGCGAACGGATTTCGGAACTGGAGTGCCCCCCTCGGAAGAGAATGCAAGAAAGGGCGTACATATCCGAGATGAACAGGGACGAGTGCCGGAGAGGGACGGAGCGCTGCCGGCAAATAAGGAAGAAGCCGAAGATTACGGTCCGAAGACCGCTGCCATGCCCGATGATACGATATATTCGTCTGAAGATATCGAGAAATTGTTGGACGTTGGATCCCTTCCGGATGGGTTAAAACCTAAAGCTTGGGAGATGTTGAGGAGAAGAGTCAAGGCATTCGGATTTGACGGAAGGTTGGGCAGGATGGATGCTAAAGCAAGAATTCGAGTCAAAGAGGGAGTGGACCCCATCGCAGTCCCAATGTACGGGAGCTCTCCGGAAAAACGTCGAGTGATTGATACCCAACTGGTTTGAGCAAGGTGTCATTGAACCTTCCATGAGCCCTTGGAGTGCTCCCGTCGTTATTGCATACAGAAATGGAAAACCTCGGTTTTGTGTGGACTGCAGGAAATTAAACGCAGTCACCATAGCTGATGAATTTCCTATTCCGCGTCAAGCAGAAATCCTTTCCTCTTTATCAGGTTCCCAAGTCCTCTCTTCGTTGGATGCTTTGTCTGGATTTAATCAGTTAGACATGCATCCTGATGATGTAGAGAAAACAGCTTTCAGGACTCACCGCGGATTAGCGCAATTCAAGAGGATGCCGTTTGGTCTCAGAAATGGTCCATCAATTTTTCAGAGGATTATGCAGGGAATCCTATCTCCTTATCTATGGCTCTTTTGTCTCGTGTATATCGATGATATCATGGTATATTCCAAGAACTACGAAGAACACATCGATCACTTGGATAAAGTTCTAGGAGCCATAGAGAGAGCGGGAGTCACTCTGTCTCCGACAAAATGCCACCTATTTTATTCCTCGATCCTGTTACTCGGTCATAAAGTGTCGAGATTAGGACTATCTACTCACCAGGAGAAAGTCCAAGCATTCTTGACTTGGAACGACCTCGGAAAGTATTGCAGCTGCAAACTTTTCTGGGAATGGCCGTGTACTTCTCCAATTTCATTCCTTTCTATGCCAACATTTGCGCTCCTCTCTTCCAACTTTTACGCAAAGGATCCAAGTGGATTTGGGGTACCGAGCAAGAACATGCGTTCCGAGCTGCGAAGTTGGCTCTTTTGAGTGCGCCATTACTCGGACATCCCATGGAGGGTCTTCCATATCGCTTGTATTCAGATGCTTCAGATGAAGCTGCAGGAGTAGCACTTCACAAGTGCAGCCTATGCGTGTAGGAGATCTTAAAGGAACGAAGGCCTATGATAAACTCAAAAAGGCTCATGAAGAGGGTCTACCTCCTCCTAGACTGGTGGTAAAACTATCCAATAAAACGGACGATTCAGCGCATGAAGACAAATGGGGAGCGACGTTGGATGAATTGACAGTCCATGTAGAGAGAGTCATTGGATATTGGTCGAGATCCTTCAAAGGTGCAGAGACGAGATACTCGACGACAGAACGAGAAGCATTGGCTGCAAAGGAAGGATTAGTGAAGTTTCAACCTTTTATTGAGGGAGAAAAAATCCTGCTCGTCACCGACCATTCTGCTCTTCAATGGGCAAGGACATACGAAAATTCGAATCGACGTCTAGCAGCGTGGGGAGCAGTCTTCTCGGCCTATGCGCCTGGCCTGGAAATTCATAGGCTGGAGAGTTCATTCAAATGTCGATCCATTGTCACGACTTCCGAGGGCGCCGCCAGATCATATTTCACCAGTCTCGGAAAATGAGAAAGCGATTGAGATGGCAGGAGATTTAGCACAGTCACAGGAGCAACTGTTTGAGCGCATACCAGCTGAACGAGCTACTTTTGTGACATGGACTCTGCAGGATGCGTTGGAAGGGCAAAAGAGTGGATTCGCCGTGACGAGGAGCCAAGGCCAGAATTCCAAGAAGGCGGAAGAGATACAAGCTCCGAGCTCCACAGCCTCGACAGACAACTTGCCGGCCGTCGAGACTGGGGGGGGAGTAGATGGAGATGGAGTTATTCTTATACCGAGTTGGTCAATTCCACGGGCCGAAGATCCGGTTCTTAACGCAGGAGACTCATTTCAAGATTTAGCACAAGATGATTCGACTGGGGAACTTGACACTTTGCAACCCACTGAGGAATACTGGGGAGCTACAAATCCGCCACCTAACATTCACGTCGGGATGGAGAAGTCGTTCAAGGATTCTTGGATAGCAGCTTACAAGAAGGATGCGGAGTTCAAGAAAATCTGGAAGAGAGCTACAGCTACGAAGGACGAATGGAAGCCGGGACAGAGGTTCTTTAGGTCAGACGAGGGGCTGCTGTTCTTCAGGGACGCAGATTATCAACCGCGGCTATGCATACCTAATTCAAAGATGCCTGAGGTTCTGGTCGAGGCTCACGAAACGCCAATGGGTGCTGCTCACTCAAGTCCAGAGAGGCTATGGAATAAGCTCAGTTCCAAGTTTTACTGGAAGCACATGAAGAAGGATATAGATGAATTCTGTAATTCATGCGACGTCTGCCAGAAAATCAAACACAGGAACTTCACAAGATACGGCTACTTGACTCCTAATCCCATTCCATCAAGGCCATACGAATCTATTTCCTTGGATCTTATAGTAAACCTTCCATGGTCAGGAGATTACAACGCAATCATGGTCATAGTGGACCGTCTAACTAAACACGCGACTTTCATTCCTACCACCTCCGGATTATCTGCGCAGGGATTTGCAGAACTGTTCGTCTCTCATGTTGTGTCTCGTTTCGGTCTACCGGATGGCATTATAGCTGACCGGGACCCTCGTTGGACTTCAGATTTCTGGACAGCAGTAGCAGCCGCCATCAAGACAAAAATGTCGTTATCATCTTCCCATCATCCTCAACACGACGGACAGACAGAGAATGTCAATCGGCAACTGGAAACCATGCTGAGAGCGTTTGTTGCTAAGGATCGAATGGATTGGTCAGACTGGCTGAAGTTGCTGGAGTTTTCCTACAACAGTAACATACACGCTTCGATTGGAACGACCCCTTTTCTTTTACTCTATGGGTTTGAGCCGAAAGCTCCATTGGATTACCTCCTCCCCGGCGAGAAAGGAGCACCAGAAACCTATGGAATGAAAAAAGACACCAGCGCTTACTTGGAACAGCTCAGAATCCGAAGGAGAACGCACGGCTTTCCATAGCCAAGGCTCAAGATGAACAGGCGAGATACTTCAATCGTGGAAGATGCGAAGTCCCAGAGTTCAAAGTAGGATCCAGAGTCCTCGTCAATCCTCACTCTCTAGAGTGGATCGAATCTAAAGGGGAAGGAGCCAAGCTAGTGCAAAGGTGGATTGGTCCGTTCGAGGTACTTCAAAGAATCAACCCGAGAACGTATCGGCTGCGCCTTAACGATAAATATCCTGGATTCCCTGTTTTTAATTTGGATCATCTGAAGCCCTACAAGGAAACACTTGATGAATTTGGACAACGCCTCACGATGCCTGATACCCGAGAACATCGCTTGGATTCCGAAGAATATGAAGTGGAGAAAATCGTTGGAAAAAGATACGACAAAAGAAGAAAACAAAATACATGGCTCGTTAGATGGAAGAACTACGGGCCCCAATTCGACACTTGGCAGACTCGCAAGGACTTGCGCAATGCACCAGAAATGCTACGTGCCTTTGCGAAGGAGTCAAAAGATGTCTGATTGGATCGAGTGAAGCAATAGTTCTTTTCTCAGGATACCCCGGTTATGCCAGGAGCTGAACTTTCCGATGATACCCCACGTCCATCCCACCCGGTTTCTTCTCACCTTATCTCTCTCTCTCTCATTCTCTCACCTCGTCTCTCTCAATCTCTAGCTTTATCTGTGCCAGCTTTTGGATCCCTTTACCATCCAATCGGCCAATTTAGTCTTCTCGTATATTCGGTCGACTAGTTGGTTTGATCTGAGTTTTTGTACTTCTCGGCTATCCGGTCGTACAGACTCTAATATACAATGATGAGGTTTACTTCACAAATCCATGGGGGATTTCCTCCTACCCATATGGTCCATGAGGAACAATGTGTTGATATGCTCTTTGAACGGCAACCCCAGCGCAATTCCGGGGAAGGCGTTGGATTACATGACTCCCGCTCCTTTCCTACTCCCGGAAACGACTTCAGACCAAGTAAGGAAAGACTTGGACTTTACTAAGTATCCGACTTGGTACAACCCCGACGAGCATTGGCTTGCATGGGTACCTACGGAGTCGCTTATAGACATACGTGAGGACTCAGTGGGATTTGCTTTCGATGATCACCCAGTAGACCTGGAAGACGAATACGCCGACGTTTACTACTCCAGTGACAAAGGAGGGGAGCCTCGTTCTACTTATGCGGGGTGTCGTATTCCGGAGAACTGGAAAAATGTTGCTAGCCTAGCGACTCGCAAGCTGCATTCCATCTGCATGAATCTGGCGGGTGGAAGTGACTGGTACTGTCGGAACACGTTCATGGGTGCAGTGGGAAGCGTCCCCGAGGCTTTGGACGAAGTCCAATTGACTATGCTTCATTATACGGAGGATTCTGCCAGAAGAGCTATAGATATGGCCAAGCGTTCGGTTAGCAGTCACCTAGGATTCATTTCTTGGTTCCAAAGTATCAAGGAATTAGAGTCCTCAGTTCTATCGGATGAGGACCAAGGCTACGTTAGGTCACTTCGATTGGGCGAACGCGACAAGGCGGGCGTGTTATTCAACGTCTCAAGGGATTATCACGAGATGAACTTGATCCATTTGGCGCATCATGCGGTACCCACTCATTATATGTGGACGGCGCAGGAGAAAGAAGATCGACGCTTTCTTTGGTTGAGCCCGGAATATTACAACGAGTTCGCAGTCCTTCGAGATGCTGCATTGGGCACCGAATTTCACGTAGAGGACTTCCCTAGCTTCGAGACCTGGAAGGAAGACTTGAGCCGGACGAATTGGCTGTTTCAAAATCTGAAGGCGGGAAACGAGGTGGTATTATAAAACATTTCCAGCCTACTTGGGAATACTACATCGTCGATTTTCACCTTTTCGGTGCTCGCCTCCTCCGGCACTGGGAGACAATCCAGGCCTATTCAGAGCGCTTTCACGCCACAGTATCGACCACACCTACTTCTACTGTATGCACGTTCTTCAGACAGAATCCTTTGAGAAAGGACGAGCCGCCTTTCGAACGACCGGAGCCTACTCACCTGCACGAGCTAACTAGCTTTGCTGTGGAAGAAGTCGGGGAAAGGGTACCTGAAGCTGACGTCTATTATGAGTCGACTACAACTGTTCTGGAGCAAGTAAAGAACCTTCGAGCCCCTCGCCGGGGAGGAGTCACAGCTCCTTTAACGGGCGTGGATATGGCGCAGTGCAATCCACGGGTATACCGCTCAAAGACCGAATTTCGGGAGCCGCTCCTATCGCCGGACCCTCTAGAAATGCTGGACCTACACGTAGGCAAAGAGCCATCGCCAGAAGGAATCAAGGATCCATTACTCCTAGCAGTTTTGGCGAGGTCTTACCTTATTCTCCGCTCCGTGCTCGTATAGGATCGATGTCGGAGCTCAACCGACCCATCCCCATGTCTCCTACCCGAAGATCCGCGGAAAATGAAGATCTGGGTATTGAGTCAAGATGGGCGAGAAGTATGGCGAGAGGTCCTATCAGACAGCGTGCGTCGAGGTCATTCAGTCCACATCAACGTCGGGGTAGAGCGGGTCAAAGGATTTCACGCTCCAGTAGTCCCCATCCACGATCGGTACACTCGGGTAGACGCTCCAGTTCTCCTCACTCGGAACGTACTATGGAGTCTGAAGATGAGAGGGAGGATTTCTCGCATGAATATGCTGGAGTTCCTTCTAATCGTAGCGAGTACTCACCGGGACCAGAAGAGAGATCTCACTCTATTCCCATTGCTCCTAACAGCATTTCTTCGAACTCCCCTTTCGGAAACGTTCCATCTCCGATGCAGACTTGGGAACCCGGGTTTCAAACGAGGAAGGAAGCAGTCGATGCTATCCTGGAGTGGGCACCTGCTGTGACGGATTTAGAACCGCAGATCAGCGAATACGAAGGTCTCCAATGGAACAAAAAGTGGTTAATCCACGCGGTCCTGGTCTGCGAGGATAAGCGATCCCTCTTGCGATTCAAAGTTTATGCTGCGGCGTTCGAAGGACTCACGGAAATTAAAGATATCCTGGAAATGGGAATTCGCTTTGGGATTTCGTTCAAGCTCTACATACCTGTCAGTAAAGCAAGGGAATTTGCGGATTCTGGGATCTCGCTTCTCGAGAGACAGTCCATGGCAGCGATGTACGCTCCAGGATACGTGGATTCTCCAATCGCTTGGGGAAATGAAGGACCTGCAGCAAACTATGGTGTCTATCTGGTCAGCCTATTCCACTTATTGAAGCTTCCGCATGCAATTGCTTTTGTGAGTTTGGGGGGGATTCTTCGTTATATTGCGGAAGTCTACGACAAGGACATCGTACATCGATGGGTTCGCGGCCCTAGCGTCCAAGTCACGGAGTATAACCGAGGACATTCCATCGTGTTACCGCATGGAAGGGATGGAACGCTATACACCTCCGATCAAGTGTCGAATAGAGATATTGCGATGCTTTTGGGACACATACCTGGAAAGCACCCTTCTGTGGACACTACTCTTTGGCCACCCCCGGAAGTGCTCGAGTCGGAAAGCGGTCATGTGAAAGCTACATATCGGAAGGGGCTTTCGCGCTATTCGAGAATCTACGCAATGGGATCATCGTGGAGCAGAAGTATGAATGGCGCACCCGAGCTGGATGGAAAGCGTACCTCAAGAGGGGCAGCAAGGGAACTCACGCCCCATCTCATGTCCCTCACACTAGGGATTTTGCTGCTGGACAAAAGATTTTTGATCGTTCTTTTCCCGAAGACTGGGCTTACGCGGATGTGGCCACAATCGAGTTGCCGGAAAAGTTTTTACCTCCCATGCGTCAAGACTAGGGGGGCTCTGTAAGGAATCACTCACATATGGCCTTATACCTAAATTTTCGCGTTCTTTTTGTACGATATTCTTGACGCCTGATCAGTATGTTTAGCTTTGTTAGGATTAGTCGGTGTTCTTATCAGTCGATACACGTGATAGAGATAACTACACTTTACCCAAATCCATCGTCTATCGAAAGCCTTTCAGTCTCGTCGAGTTGCTCCGAGTCCTGAGGAAGGCATAGGCGATACCCTCAGATCTAACTCTTAACGATACTCACGATTTCACGTATCTTTACGACTTGGAGTGCCTTATCTCTAGAACGACGTGTCACCCTCCTCTTTTGTATATTCAGAAGAGTTAGGAATTTCAATTATTAGGGATATCGTATATTCGATTCCTAATTGAAATTCCTCGAGAGTGACCGTATTTCATAGAGTCTTACCACATAATAATTATCGTTGTGCCTGCCGGGTATTTTGTGATTGAAACCCATCAGGATCTAGTCGATCCTTACACGACTGTACGAAAATGATGACAGCAATGACGAATACCCGCCCGAGGCGTTTGTCAATGCTGATATCAGACTCGACCCTGACCTGGAGGACATTGGACCACTACGTGCAGCTGAGGTACGCCCTGAAGACCTAACATTGTACGCACGACGGGCTCACGAACCCTTGGAGGACCGAATAATCGAAGCTGAGGAACTTGCCAAGCATTCGGAGAACCTGGCCCTCGAAGGGTTTGATACGTCCGCTATATCTCTGGAAGACAGCCTGAATGCCGAACCCTCTCTTACTATTACGGTAGAAGGAGACTTGGGATTTCTCGACAATGTGAGGACCGGTTACGCTG
This sequence comes from Mycena leptocephala, assembly GCA_029378395.1. Taxonomy (NCBI): domain Eukaryota; kingdom Fungi; phylum Basidiomycota; class Agaricomycetes; order Agaricales; family Mycenaceae; genus Mycena; species Mycena leptocephala. Next base: position 42,138 of record JARJLF010001400.1, on the reverse strand, counting down.
ATGACCCAATACTGGGACCCATAATCACCAACCCCCTCCACTTTGCTCAATTCACTGTCCAAGACGGCCTTATCTATTGTAATAGCCCCGTCGGAGCCAAAGTCCTTTGCATACCGCGAACCCCCCGCTCCGGAGGAACCAGACTACTTACAGAAATCGTGCTCGACCAATCTCATCAGACTCTCGGACACTACGGTGAACTACGTACCTCGGAATATGTCCGCAGATGGTATTGGTGGCCTAAAATGGGAGTGCATATCGCTAAGTTCTGTGCATTGTGCGGCAACTGCAAAATGTCCAAGCCCGAGACCACAGCGCCTACCTGACTGCTCCATACTCTCCCAATTCCTTTGCATCCCTGGGACTCAATTGGGCTTGATTTTGTGGGTCCATTCCCTGAGTGTCTGGGATATAACTACTTGCTCGTGGTAATCTGCCGACTTACCAGTATGGTAGCCCTCAGCCCTATGAGGGTCACAGACACCTCGTCCGACGTGGCTTGGATCTTTGTACGGGACATTGTCCGCCTCCACGGGATGCCTAGATCCGCTGTTTCTGATAGGGACGCCAAGTTTACTTCCAAATTTTGGTGAGAGCTGCATCGTCTTACAGGAACGAAGCTACTCATGTCTACCTCTTTCCACCCTCAAACAGACGGGCAATCAGAGAGAGCCATACGGAATGTGTCCCAGATACTCCGCGCGATGGTGGACCCTACACAGCGTGACTGGGCCTATCACATCCCCATGACTGAGTTTGCTATCAATTCCAGCATTAGTGCATCCACGGAATTCGCCCCTTTTGAGCTCAACTACGGGTACGTACCGAGGATTGCCAATGCCATTGACACCCCCACGGAGCTCCCTGGTGTTAAGGACTTTGTCAATCGGGCGCTCGCTAATATAATTGTTGCACATGACAACATCATCGAGGCTCGAGTCCGGTCGACAGTACAGGCCAATAAACACCGGATGGCTGAAGTCCCGTATGAAGTAGGGGACAAAGTCTACCTTTCCACCAAGAATCTGTGACTACCCAAAGGACGAGCCAAAAAGCTCACTCCGAAATTCATTGGACCATTTCTGATTAGTGCCAGCAATCCTGACACTTCTACGTACACGTTGGAACTATCCGAGGACTTGCGACGGCGTCGAAACCATCCCACCTTTCACGCGTCACTACTTCGTGCCCATGAGCCCAATGACAAAGTTATATTCCCAAGCCGCGAAGCTAACCGCTTTTATGACTTCAGTTTACCTGACGATCAAGAGTGGATGGTTGAAGAGATAAAAACCCACCGTTGGATGGGAAAGGCACTCAAGTTCCACGTCAAATGGACTGCCGGCGATTATACATGGGAACCTCCGAAGAACCTCAATGAGTGCGTAGCCCTCGACCAGTACTTCCAAGCCATGGGTGTCTCGAAATGGCAAGATTTGCCCCGGGCCCCATAAGGACTGATGAATTCTCACCATCACGGATACCCACGCTGGCGCACAACTCTCCCACCGCCGCCAATCTTTCCTTGACTTGTATATCATTCAGACGTGATCCCACTCTTCCTTGCCCCTCCTTTCCCCCCCCCCACTATGGCCTATAGAGACAACATCATCCCCAGCGTCGTGCGTGCAGCAGGTCGTGCCCTGGCTGACATGCTGATGCCTGAGACACCTCGTAACCGCGACGATTTCGATCGCGGTTATGGAGACCACTACGCTTGACAGCGCAGCCGCTCCCCACCACGCTCTGGTACCTCTGGGTCAAGCTATGGCCGCCGCTCCCCAAGTCGTGATCCTGGGCCCCCTCGGTACGGCCGGTATGCTAGTGCTCCGCCCCGCGATTACCCCGCTGCATACAGCGGTGATTCGTGGCGTAGCAACGACTACTGCCAGTATCGGGACTCACCAGCTCCACGCCGGGACTCTTTTGCCCCATGCCGCAATGATGAGGCACGGTACAACGACAACCGTCGACCACTTGGTCACGACCCGGCGCGAGGATGCAACCCCGTTAAGGGTACGCGTACCGACGCTAGGCCGGCCAATTATGGATGGACGCGCACCATCTTTCCGCCTGACGCCGCCTGCGCGGTGCTCAACGCTGGTAATCACCCCATTTTCCCTGAGGATCTCAGTGACGTCGAGGACGGATATCTCACCGACGATGATGAGATGAAAACTCCCGCGCTGTATGATACTAACGAGGATGCGCGCCACGCTAAGGCCATGCACGACGAAGCCTCGGGTGCCCGTGTCTTTGGGAAGATAGTTGACGACCGATCCATCGACCGCCTAGGGATTTGGGCCAACGCCAACCGCGTGGAGACGTTCGCTCAGGCCCACAACCTCGTGAAGTGGATACGTCGTGGCGATCCGAAGGCACGCGAGTTCCTGAAGTCCACGATCACTCTTCTTGGGACGGACCACACACTCAAGCGCAGCGTGGGCGAAGTCGCGCTTCTTCAGTACCAAAACCAAGTCATGGCTCAGTACAACGCAGTGCTCAAGGGGGGTAAAATTCCCAAAAGCAAGCCCGCCAATGCCGGACGAGTCGAGGCTCCATTCTGCGCGCTGATAGCACCGATTACAATTGGTACTCTGGGCGCGATACAAGCCCTCAGCGGACCTCCGGACGCTACGGTTGATAATACATGCCTAGCATACGTGGGCATGTCTCCATCGGCTGACCCTGACTCTACTATCGTCTACTTGGTCGAGAACCCCGTTGACGACACGGAGGCATTCCCTGGCACGTCTACTTTACTTGCCACCGCAGTGAAGAGGTATCGCAACACGCCCACAGCCCACTGGCCTCGGGGCATGCGCGTTACCTATGCCTCACTACCTACGACGGCGACGGCTTCCCCTTGGGTCGCTGACGTAGGAGCATGGGTAACACTCAATGCGCCGGCTCCCGCACGCGACGCGACTGGATCCATTCACCGATCGCTGTTCATGCGCGCCACCATTACCCTACTCTCAGTTCATGGGACTTTCAACAAATACGCGGTCGTGGGACAGTATGTTCTCGCTCAATTGCCCCTCGAGCACTACCCCTTTTCTGCCGAGAACATTGCGTTCTCCCAGGTGGTCTGCTGGATGGTACAACACGGGATTGAGGCCGCATCCGACGCTCTTGCAGTTCTCGAGTCTTTCGCGCGTGCAAGACGGAACCACATCTCTGGAAATGCAGACATCAATACCCTCGTCTTTGACTCAGGATTCCCCCATGCGATGCACGAGGTCGACTTGATTGTAATCCACGAGGAAGACCACTGGCTTAAAATGTGTCACGGTCTCCTACGCATCGGCTCTCTATCATCTTACCCCACTTGCCCTGGGGAAAACGACGCCGCGATCGTGGCTTTCGCAGCCAAAGAAGCCGCCCGAGTTGCGAACACGGGAGGTAGTACGACTGGGACGAATGTTTCGGGCCCCGCCACCACCGCGGATGGCACAGGAGTACCAACGGACGACGTCAACATGGACGGCGGACAAAAGCCCGGCGGGCAGGAGACGACTGACACCTGAGCGAAGCGTTACGCTACGACTGACACCTGAGCGAAGCGTTACGCTACGACTCAGTCGGTGTGGTGGCGTTACGCTAAAGCCACACCTCGTCTTTTCTTCGGACTCGCACACTCGTCCTGAGGGGGAGGGTGTTAGGGGTGTATATACCATATGCGGATACCCGGCTCAACCCGGGTACTTTACCCATTCACGCGCTTGTTATAGTTACCATCTGATTATCTTTTTAGTTACGACATGTAGTATATAGTTATCGTGGTGCGACAGGGATAGGCAACTGCCGTTTAACCCATCACTGTCCACCCACTTTTCTAATACACTAGAACTTGGGTCTGTTCAGTTGTGGATTGAACTCTAAGTTAAATCCTACTGCCTTACACTGCGAGGCTATAAAATCCCGGGAGTGGCGAATAGAGCTGTTGTCAAATTATTTGCAGACGATACAACTGCTTACCTGAGCGAGCACGATAGTATCGATGACCTATACCAGATTTTGGATCGGTGGTGCCTAGCGTCAGGGGCAAAGTTTAATATTGCCAAGACTGAAATAATTCCATTTGGCTCACCAGAATTCCGGGACAGTTTTATTGAGACACACCCCGGAGACCCCCCGATCCTGGCAGGGGTTCACATCGCAAAAGAGGGGGAAGCAGTACGAATTCTCGGCAGTTTTATCGGGAACGGTGTGGAGGCCTTTAGCGTCTGGACCCCAACACTGGAAAAAATAGACTCAGACTACGCAAGATGGTCCGAGATAAACCCTACGACAGAAATGAGGAAAAACATTGACCAGGTCGTAGCGGGCTCTAGATCACAATATCTCACACAAGTGAATGGAATGCCGCCGGCAGTCCTGAAACATATATTAAGATCGCAACGCGAGTTTGTCAATGGTTCTAGGTCAACGATGATTGCGAAGGACACACTGATGGCACCGCCCGAACAGGGAGGCCTTGGCCTACTGGATATCGAAGCTAGAAACGACACTATACTGTTGGTTAAATCAGCGGCATTGGCTGAAACAGACACAGATAAACGTGCAGAATGGGCATCCCTCGCACTACATCGGCTATCGCGCCATATCCGTAAAAATCCGGTTGTCAGTGAGGAGGCGAAGACTCACCCCCTAATTCAAAACTATGCATTAACGAAAAGAGACCCCCCAAAGCTCCATAGAGCCATGCTAAAATGCATGGACAAGTATGGCGTAGCTTTCGAAACGGTCCTACCCACAGAGGACATCCAGTGTGCCCTTCCTATATGGCACCACCCAGGGGAAGACCCTAACAAAAAACAGACAAATAACGGCGTCCGGGCACACTGTCTCAAGACGAAGCATAACATCAAAACTCTAGGGGATGGCGTGGACATCTCAGAGAGACTGGAAAACCAACTGCATCAAAAATCTGCCGAATGCTGCTGCAACGTATGCTACGAGGACAGAATTATACGGAGATGTAAGAACCCACATGCATGCGCAACAGCAGCGATAGACCGAGTGCGTCAGATCAAACCAAAATGGACCGAGGCGAAAACACCCACGCAGGTTGCCGACCCGGGCAATGACGCTGTCTTCTTTATCCCACCCGACAGCATTACTTCGCTAACGCAAGGTCTTCGGACATTAAAAAAGAGAGTGAACGAGGCGAAGGAACGACCCGCACCTCGGATACGACGACGAACGAGGGCCGACACACCCTCTGCAGGCACAACAGTGTACGTGAGCAGCGCGATCCATGCACCCTCAAGAACCCCGAAAAATGCTGCAGCCGGCATATTCTACTGCGTGGACGACGTAAGAAATAAATAAAGGCTTCCGCATACCGGTGGAGGAATCCAATCACCATACGCCGCTGAGATTTATGCTGCTCTGGATGTCGTCAGAAACGCCGACACAGACTCGGCCCTAACCATTGCCAGTAGTCAATGTTACATTCGAAACGCTATGAACAAAAAGTTGTCAACCTGGGAGCACGAAGGTTGGGTAAATGTACGCCACAGGGAAGCACTGCGCTGCCTCGCAGCCGAGCTCAAAGTAAGGAAGGGATCCACACTCTTTGAAATTGCCGAACCTGGCTCGGTAACAAAAGAATATTGCCAGAGAGCGATGACTCTTGCAAAGAAATCCGTGCGAAGCACGAATGTGACCACATTCGATCTCTCTGTCCCGGATGGGATGGCCCTCCCGGGTATGTCCCTAACTGACAATCGTCAACGGTCATTCTACCGAGGGGTAAGAGAGGAAAAAACAAAAAAGGTACCTACCAGAACGGCAGTCAGGAAGCACCTAGACGCCGTACGCAAATCAATGGTTGAGTCCTTCGACAAATATGTCTCGGACAGGGAGATATGGATGGCAACGCGAGGGAGAGACATCTTGCCACGTACAGCGCAGTTCCTATGGAAGAGCATTCACAATGCGCACAAGGTCGGACATTATTGGACACATATCCCTGAATGCGAGGAAAGAGCAATCTGTCAAACTTGTGGGATAGAAGAAGACCTGGAACACATATTGACCAAATGCGAGAGCCCGGGCCAGGAGCTCGTCTGGCGGGAGGTCCGGAATATCTGGGCCAAAAAGAGCGAAAATTGGCCAACCCCGTCACTAGGAGTGATCTTAGGCTGTGGACTTGCTGAATTCCGCGACGGCGACGGCAAGAGACACGAAGGGACAGAGAGACTGTATCGGATTCTGGTCTCAGAAGCGGCTTACCTGATATGGAAAATCAGGAATGAACGTGTCATAAATCGGGACGGAGCTCCGGCGACGGAGCAAGAAATAATTAACAAGTGGCACTACCACATAAATCACAGACTCCAAGTTGATAAAATCCTGGCAAACCGTCCACCAGAAGGAAAGAAATCGGCATTGGCGCCGAAGAAAGTCCTGGAGACTTGGTCGGGAATACTGGCCGAAGAGGGTACGATGCCCGAAAACTGGTTGAGGGAACCCAGAGTTTTAGTGGGTGGTCGAGCAACGCAAACCCGGCCGGACAGCGGCATAGGGTGACTCGGTAGCCCCACACTGCCCAAAAAGGGCGTGCATGTGCGCATTTCTCTGGGAGGTCAAGCACACCCCCTAATTTCTTTACACACAACCTTTACGGGTCGCTGGGCTAACCCATTGTTAGTTGCGGTTGACCATTTATCGTACCACCAAAAAAAAAAAAAAAAAAAAATTGATACTTACCAGTACTTACTGCGTGTGTCCCGTAGAATCTGGAAGATCACAACCATCTGCACCTGAGCTGCAGACCCTCTGCAGATGAGTGGCAGATCGTCTGCGGATGAGTGGCAGATCATCTACGGACGAGTGGCAAGTTTCAATTTGCATATCAGCTCAAGCTGAAATGTAAACTGAAATCTAAGATTTCAGTTGGAATGGAATATGTTATGAAAACTGGAATTTCAGTGCCCATTTCAGCACACCTGAAATGCTAGGTTTCAGATGCATTTTTTTTTTGTACTGAAACGGTAAGTTTCGGTTTACAATTTCGGTGCATTTGTTTTGTAATCTGACTCCTGGGATTTCAGTCACATTTCAGCTTGTCCAAAACCTAATTCTATTCTTGTAGTTTAGATTACAATTTCAGATGTACCTGATCCACTAATAACAAATTGACTTTCGGCCCGGTTTTTGTACAACTCCAAAGTTGGCATTTAAAGTTGAACATCCAGCCACACTAAATTTGGTAATCATCGGTGTGCATTTAGTTTTCGTTTGTGGACCCGGGCAAAATAAACGGAAACGGTATATAAATAGTTTAAAACCTTTTTAAACAGTTTATCAATGATATCTTTCAGGGCAAGTTTCTCGCACCTGTGTGGAGGGGTCAAATCACGTAACTTGACCATTCTGAACATGCATACAGCAAATTTATCGTTATATGTTGACCCCGAAGTGTACCAAGATGCTCGTGAAGGCGGGATAAGGGCGGAATATAGTCACATTGTTTGCCGAGAAGGCCGAGCACTATCAAACGCGTACTGATTTAGAAGGTCTTGCATGTTGGTGAGCAGCTCTGTGCTCCGAGACTATGCGAGGGTTTCGAGCATATATATCGACCAGGCTGGCATAAAATTTCTGCATCAGAAAACAACCTGGTAAGTGATTGATTCTTGACAACCGTTTAAACCATTTACAAACTGTTTGTAAACTGTTTGCTACTCCGGGCAAACTAAACGGAAATAAAAATGGCCAAAACCGTTTGAAAACGTTTACAAACGGAAACGGTTGGAGCCTTAACGTGGTCTAAATCTACATCAAGTTACGAAACAGAAACTTCGTGCGCTATCGAGTAGTATAAACCGGATCCGAGAGGACACTAGAAACGGTTGAATGAAATGTCCGGGGTTCAGCCAAAGTCAGAGTTGGGCGCAAACCCAAGCGCCTAATTAGACGCTTGTGGGAGTAATACGCAACTTCTTGCGCCATCGAGTAAGAAGAACTGAATTCAAGGGGACACCGCGACCAGACACGGCAGGATTAAGTGCCCGGAAATAACCGAACGTGTGGCCGAAATATACATTGCTTAGGATTGCAAAAATGGTGACTTCTCGCTGCTGAAAGATAAGGCCGCACTTGGGCCGCACTCAAATTTTCAGCCTGTACCATGCCTGTACCAGAACCAAACTAGAACTTAGATCTAAAGGTAGCGGGCCCTGCCGCTTGTCGGCCTTACCTGCTTTATGTGCAGATGGATCACTATGGTTGAGGGTGTCTGCGTCGAAATTAGACAGTTGTTATCTGTTGTTATACTTACTTTTCTGCGTGGCGTACCCACGACTGTGCGTGACGTCATCTACGTAATCATGACGGCAGCTACTCGTGTCTTGGTAATCACCTTATCCACGCTATCGAAAGGACCCACATCTTCATCCACCCATGGCGATCCTCAAGCTCTACGGCGACACCCTCGCAACCTGTACACGGCGTGTCGCGACGGTCCTCTATGAAGCCAAGGCGCCGTTCGAACTCATCCAGATCGATAGGAGCATAGGAGAGCACAAGACGCCGGAATACCTGGAGAAACAGCCTTTTGGCCAGATACCGTACATCGTGCGTCATGAAGGATCCGATTTCAATAAATATACATTAAGGCCATACAATACTCACAACTGTGCCAGGACGACGACGGCTTTATCTTGTTTGAGACGCGCGCGATATGTCGGTACATCGCGGCCAAGTACCCCGAATCCAAGCTGATCCCGACGGACCCGAAGAAGAATGCACTGTTCGAGCAAGCGGCGTCCATAGAGCTCATGAACTTTGAGTTCAACGCCGGCCCCGCCGTATTCGAGACGTGGGGCAAGGCGTGCGTGCCCGTTTCCTCCCTCTTCTCGGACCACATTGATCAAATGCGCGGTGTAGGCGCCGGGGTCTGAAGACAGACCAAGTTGTACTTGACGCCAAGATCGCCGCCCTTGATGTCAAACTCGATGCGTACAATGCGATCCTCGCGAAGCAGAAATATCTTGCTGGAGACGTCTGTCCTCTCCACGCCGTTATCCATTCATCTAATCTAAGTTCGTAACAGGAGTTGACCCTCGCAGATCTCTTCCACCTTCCGAACGCTCCCATCCTTGATAGCCACGCCAAGAGCGACATCATGACGCGCAAGCCTCACGTTGCCAGGTGCGTTTGTTTCTTCGCGTTCTAAAACTGCACATTTCTTTGCTTGTCTATTCTTTCATCGTTTTGCACTCACAGCATACCCAATATAATTTGCCTACAATCTTGGTCCCGCTTACTGCACCACAGGTGGTACAAAGAGCTCCTCTCGCGCCCGTCCTGGCTCGCGTTCGAGGACGGAGTCAAGACTACATTGCAGTATTGAATGCCAATCTTGGAGAGGAAGACGAACCAAACCAAATCTCTTGTACATTGTTGTTGCTTGCAATGCAGGCCAGTAATTTAAATGCATGCTAAAGTGTTGTTTTGTCCTCCGGAAGAGGGCTATTTTTACCATTTTTTCATTGGCGGCGAGGTGTAGGTTTGTAGCATCGCCTTTCGCGCATTTTAGTGCGCAGTGCCCGCAAGTTTCCTTCCCAGAAAAGAACCACAAACTCGGATTGATCGCTGGCGGCAATCCGTTGGTCGACTCATCATGCCCGACGCGTGGCCCGACACCGACAGTGGCTATGAAGACCCAGAGGATGAGTAGGCACTCCCCATGACTACCCTAGATGGCCCCGGCGACGACATCCGCCGGATACCAGGACGTAGACCTATCCATCCTCCTGCTCATTCCTTTTGTGTTCCTCCTGTGGATGACTTAGTGGACTAGGTAGCCCCCAGACCACGGCAGTGATACCCTGCTTGAATGAAATAGAATGAGCCGAACTTAAGTTCGGGGCGGTTCGACCGCTTTTGAGACTTAAGTTCGGACGGAACTTAAGTTCCGCCTCCGCACCAACGGGTGACCAGTGTGCATACACACCCACCCACCATGCTCGAACTTGAGTTCTACCCCGGACTTAAGTTATGTTTGTCCTGCAAACCTATGTAGTTGACCTCCCGTACTTAAGTCCCACCACGACTTAAGTTCCGTCGAACCAAGTCCCACCATGAGTTAAGTTCCATGGAACTTAAGTCCCGTCGAACCTAATTCCCACCACGACCTAAGTCACGTCGAACTTAATTCGTGACTAGTCCCGTCGAACTTATATTCCAAAGTCCTTGATGCCCTGTAAATCCATAGTAAATAAAGTATCAATGTTGTCATGAACTCGCCGCGCACACCATTTCATCCACTTGAAGACTACATCATGCCACCCATCGATCTTGTACCTCGCCCAGTGCACGCTCCACGGTCTTCACGAAACTAAGAGACCTTTATTCCGTTAACAAAGGTAGATAGCCCGTGACAAAAAATAAAGTCCGACGGGTTGGTAGAGTCTGAGACGGGCTGCAGATTGGTTCTACTGAAAGGGAGGGAGGCTATGTTAGATGAAAGAAGAGAGAGAGGTGGGGCAGGCGAGTGAGGAGCAAGTGCGTGTGATGGAAGGAAAACAACGATCGAGGTGGCTGTGGCATGTCCTTCTCTTTTTTACACACCTCTTTTGCCAGCACTACACTGTGTGAATGGCCCTGTGAATTTTCTTCTGGGCATAGTTTATTGATTTCAATAGGTCATTTGAACTTTTCAGAAGTGCCACTTTGGCTCAAAGTGCCACCCAACTATGCACCCATGGACTCAAGTAATTTGACGTGCCTGTACGACATCGAGCGCCTCCTGCCACCTCTCCTCTCCCACCTCGTTGTGCATTCTCACTGCGCAAATCCTTCCCTGTCGAAGCTCTCCCGCGCCAGCGTGCAAATAGGTACGAAATTACTACCTTTGGTGTTTGATACGGAACTGAAGTTGCCATAGAACTTAAGTTCTGTGGGAACGAACGTGGAGACCCCCGTGGGACTCTTTGCGGACAGGTCACGATCGAGTTGTGACCTGCCGGCCTAATTTGGAGGCAGGTCACAACGCCATTGTGACCTCGATGGGTGACCTGACAGCTGGCAAGCCTGCCGCAAATTCTCGGTATTTCTCGTCTTCCTGGCGCTCTCCCCCCATAAAATCAATGCCAAACCCACTGGAAGGAGTCGTGGCTGCGCTATGCGCACTTTCTACGCGTGAAACGCGCACGTACAGGACCGAAAAGGCCAAATACGGCACTTACAGTAGGTACACCGTGATTTATTTTTCTGTCCTTTCACCGCTTAAGCAGCATTGAATTGCTGTATATACTGACGTGCACGGCATCTTTCTAGCAGTTCCAAGCCCCAGACTGCGCATACAAACGACAGACTCGATACCAAAGGTGCGTAACAATACTTCTCTCTTTACGACTTCATTTATTCACTGACTTTCCCTCTTCTAAGACTACCTGCGCGCTAGCGGCCACGCGGCTGCCGTGGTCAATTTTCTCGCGCTGTTACCGCGTTGGGAGCCTGAGGTGCATCCTCAAAGGTGAGCAAACGAGCTATACGAGTTCTGAGCTCACTCGGACACCCGAGGATCAACACTTGGGACTTGGGTGCTCCCGAAGGCTCAGAACTCGTACTCAAGCATAATATGACGGCGTACTGACCGATTCTCTTCGCAGGTTGTCGCACCACACGCCGGGGAAGCAGCAAGCGCTGCTAGCACGGATTCCCGCACGGTGACTGCCACCCCGCTGCATCGGTGACTGCACTGCCGCCCTGTGCGTTGCCACCCCACCAACAAGCCAATACGAAGACGAAAGTGCACTACACGTACGTACCTGTGAAAGACACCGTGCCGACGTGGGATTCGTCCCTCACCCCCACCGGTGTGTGCGTGCAGCATCAGTCGATGTGTGACGCGCTGTTCTTTCAGCGCTAACGCCACTCGCATGAAGAGGACATCGCCGGCAAAGCCGCAGACGCGCCGTGCGCGCGATTTCGCGCGTCATGCTGCGTCTGCGGCTCCGTGCGCGCTTTGTTTCCTCGATGACGCACACGATGGAGTCCGAGCCGCCAGCCTTTCGCTGCCGCCCATCCTCGGAGTGCGCAACCCCTGGCTGGCTGGTGTCGGTGAAGGTTGTTGTGCTGCACGCCAGGGAAACACCCGATAAAGGCGAATTCGAGCACTCGCAGCTGCGCTTGCCACGCCGCCACCCACGAGCCGATTGATGTTGATGTGCGAGGTCGCACATCCTTTATTTCAACGCTGCGCAGGCAACGTTCCTCCCCGACCCCGACACCTGTGCCGTGGCTGAGCGCGCAAGACTAGGCTTCCCGTTGTCTGCGAGTCGGTTTGTACCCGCTTAGTTCTTTCTTCGCGTGACATATTTTTTCATCAACTTTGTCATTAGATTCAGCGGTCGGAGAACATAAAACTCATGATCCCTCCCGCCAGGTTTACCCTTGGGGGCCCTGCGCGGCGCCGAGTCGTTAAATTGTGATGTACCTTTCCAAATTGTACACATGAGAATAATAGATGTGTCGTACAGTATTCTCATTGTATATTGTCAAATTTGATTCAAATCGAATTAAATCGGCCTCGCTTTCAACCACGCCCTCGAACACCTTCAGAGACGCACCAGAAAGTTTGTTTTCTTGAGGATTGAGAAATAATAACAACAAACAAATGTTTTTCCGCCTCTCCTGTCTCACTCTCGCTCCCTCTCTCTAAATATTCAGTCTGCATGTCCTACCGAGTGCCACCGCCATCTGAACCATATTCTGATTTTCCCATTGATCCTGCTCTGATGGGAAATTCGCTGGAGCCTCCTCGGGTGGCAGAAACCAATGCCACCAATATTATGTCGCTTTCTCAAGCTAATCTTCCAGCCACGCTCAATACCAGCAATGTCGTTCGGTTTCCAGAGGTGTTGGGAATTTTTCAGGCTGGTACTCCCGCTCTTTGGCAGCCCAAATAAATTCTGGCAGTAATACTTCGGCGGCTTCTAACACTGGCAGTAATTCTTTGGCGGCTTTTAATAGTGGTCAACAGGCGCTGATCACTTTGAGTCGGCCATCTGGATCTCGAGAAGCCTACGAAAGACATCTGTTAGTATATCACGGCCCCACGTCTTCCGTGCTTGATTTGGCTACCAGGGATACCTATAAACGGAAAGAACCTCTGCAGGCCGAGTGCGACAAATATTCTGTGCACTGGGCCAAGAAGGATAGCCTGGCAAGGCTTCGAGGTCTTTTAATTGACCATTGGTGGGTTCACAATGTCTCATTTATTTATTTTCTGACTCAGATTGGCAGGTATCCGAGTGCTACGCCTGCAACACCTCCCGCGAAGAAAACTCGCAGAAAAAACAAGACCCCAGCCACTGTTGAGTCAACTGAAGCCTCTGAGGCTCCTTCCCGTGGTGCGGAGGAAGGCGTCCAGATCTCAGATGCCGATCTTCTTGCGGAATTCAATGTTGCCGGTACAGCTTCAGAGGAATTGCTCGGATACGATGAAGAGAATGACGATGATGATGAGGAAATTGAGGATCTCAAAGACAATGGTCTGTTTTATTCATCCACCAGTGCGCAAAAGATTAATGAATGGCGACAGATGTTTACGCGGATTTCCAAAAGCAAACCCGCATTGACGCAGCTGCACGATTTGAAGGTAACCGACGTGCCGGTGGTCTAAAAACCCAGAAGTCGATGGTAAAAGACTGGAATGTAAGCAAATTCTGACCACCATTCTCTCGCCTCTGACCCATACACCCAGGCATGGGTTGCGGGAGCTTTAACTCGGGGCGAAGTACGAGACACCATTGTAGATGAACATTCCCTCCTTTTGTTCATCAAGTATTCGGCTGAGCGCCCCAAACGTAATCGTCGTGGTGTCGGAATTCCTGGAACACGGATTGGAGCAGTAAGTTTTTCTGCTTCTTGTGCTTGTAGCGGCCAACTCCGTTCAGTCCCAGATCAAGAAATTATTCTTCGGTGTTCTACGTGTTCGAAAGACACAAGAGGCTGCAAATCCAAAATTGAAATCAGAACGGCCATGCACCACAGTCCTCGTTTACGATGAGACGAAGACGCGCATGGATCAGGCCTGTGAACGTGAACGGAGGTGAAATCTGATTTTTAGTGTTGATTTCCCGCGTTAATCTCTCCGTCTATCAGTGGCATGATAGAGGCAGAGCAAGATGCCCCCGATATCATTGCGAACACATTTCTTGCTCAGGTAACTGCAGAGCAGCTCAAAACCATTGGCTACAGTTTTCTGGAGCATCGCGAGTGTGCGTTCATGGTTGAAACTGTTTGACTTTAGCTGAAAACCCGCAAAGTGCACCAAGTCATCAACGGCCATCTCGCATGGATCTGTCAGAACGCAAGTGGCAATCGCGGCGATGATTTTCGAGCTTTGAAGCTGTGCGAGATGCAACCATATGTTTTCCTGCATCCAAACAAGGAAACTTCGGTTTATTGTGTGCTCGGCTTACAGGGGGAGGAAAAAGCTGGGAAGAAAGGCATGAAGACGGTACTTCTTCATTTGTCTGATGATTTTGACTGACTTGTATTCCTAGGTAATAAATCCAAGCTACACGACCTGGATTGCGCACCGCAACCCCGAAATGTGTCCCCTCGGTGCGATGGCGATTTATCACCATTGGCTCCATGATGAATACGACTTGACCGACAAAAGGTCAATTGACTGGGCCGTAAACAAGTCTTGGCGAAATGTATGTTACTTGCAAGGTTTTTATCTTATCTAACCCGAACATACACGTCCATAGATTCGCCTTTTATTTGGTTCTGACCCTACGGTTCCTTATAACGAGAACAGTCTCTACAACTTATACTGTCATGCGTATAAGAAGTCAGATTTCGAGTCTAATATTAAACAGCATTTACCGCGCCATATGCTTGGCTATCTTCAGGAGAAAATGGGGTGAGCCATGCATTCTTCCGCTCTATTGGCTTGGCTGAATTCGTACCCTCGTGTCGACAACTCCGAGACGGCAAAATTAGGCTGGTCGCGAGGAACATACATGGATACTTACGCACCGGCTCTGCCGAAAGTTGTAAGTTCCTCTTGCTCTCCACAAGGCGACATTCCTATTGGCAAAAATTCAGGCCATTCTTGGTACACACGGCTACAAAGCACACGAGAATTATGATCCTGTTTGGCGTCATGTGCGCGTACCAGAATCGTTCCTTTGTCTGATGTGTCCGAAGGCAGAGGAAATTCTGGAGAAAATAGAGGGTGTGTGAAATTATTCTCTTCTTGACCGAGAAGCTGATCGATTTGCGTAGGAGCAAAGAACCTTACGGGTGCTTCGAACTACTGGCAAATGATCATTGAACTGCGTCCATATTTATTTCAGGTATTTATTTCTAAGCTCAAGCCATTCTGTACCTCGATTCTGACACCTCTGGCGGTTCGTTCTCCCAGTGCGCAGCTGCGATCTATCAAGTCCGTCCAAAATCTGCATTATTTCGACTTCCCGCGCTTCGACGACCAGAAGTTCAAAAGTGGATGAAGGATGTATATCCAGTTGAACTCAAGCGCCTTCAGGACAGTGAATCTGACCCTCTCGACCTGTCACGCATACAGAACGAAGCTCTTCGTCTGTCGCTCGAGGAGGTCCGAGCACAGCTTGAGAAGCAGAATCGCATCCTTGCAGAACAATCTCGCACTCTAAATGATTTATCGCAGACAGTTAATCGACGCACAGCACTGTTATCCCCAGCCAAGCAATACGCGGACAGAACTCATCCATTCCGTGCGCATCTCATTATCGTCTTGATGTAGTGACTCATATTTATCACAGAGCAGCATACTTCTACACCCGTGTACGACCCCAATCCTGAAAACCCGTTTCTTGTTCATACAGAGTTTGTTCCGCCACCAATTCCTCAACATGAGTTGATAGATCCCGAGACTCGCGCCTTGGAAGACACAGGCGTCTATGAGCTCGACAACAACGGTGCCCTTCGCGCATTCATCACACCATCTCCGACACGCGAAGGTGTTCGGCGACCCCGTACCAGTGTAGATCTCATACTTCCTCCCAAGGACGCCTTCGATAACAACAGTCAGTTTCGATTTCAGTCTAGCTATTTTCCCTTTCACCGACATCTATCTCCTCAGATGTGAAGAATCCGGTTTGGTCCATAATTCTGGGCCGACAATCCGTTTTGTGGACCGATGTTTTCCCGCATATAACAAATCCCAAACTTCTATGGGACGTGTGGAAACCTGCAAAAACACTCGACAACATGACTCTGAAGGAGCTCTGGAATTGGTGGAGTGTAGGTGAAGTTGTGTTCGAAGAGAATCCTGGCCAGAAGCCTCCCATTCGGCTCGTTGAACAGCACTTCAATGCAAAATGGCGCTCGTCTGCGACGGTATTTATTCTTTCTGACGAACTTTGAACCTGGCCTGATTTTTGGTAGGCACGAAAAAACTGGCAACGGTTTCGGGAAATCCCCGAGTGGATTGAGGCCCAGGTTGCGAAGGGCTCGAAGTCGCCAGAAGACTGTCTTCAGGATTTGGCAGCCATGCAAACATTGCATGCGACTCGGAGCGCAGTTGATACGGAGATTGTTATGATTCCGCTTGGGACTAGCGCACTCACCAAATATCTTGCGGAACAACGTAAGGTCCATGCACAGGTCACGGTGAGCTACTCTCTATCATTTGAGCTTTCAGTCTCAACAATATATACCAGGGATCTAGCGCCATTGCAAGCTCCGAGCCAATATTGCATGAGGAGGGCATATCTCAAGTATTATCCTGTTCTACCATTACTCCGTTCGCTCAATCTGATATTTTTCGTTGCAGGATCAACCAACACCATGGAATGCCGGCGAAGCTTTCGATCTGCTGGCAACAATAGCAACTATACCTGCTAAACGGCGTGCCGCACCGATTGCAAGTAGAGCGGCACCAAAGAAATCCAGAACTAGCTAGCTTAGATAGACCATAAACACCAATTAGAGGCCTATAATTCATTTGCTGTTTAATGCACAGTTTAATAACCTTCCTGCACTATCCGACTTGTACACCGTTGCCTTTCATCACATCTTTCGCAGATGATCTCTGATTATCTATCCATACATGTATTGATAGTGCATTCAAGCCTGAATCAATCAAATATGAGCCAATAAGGGCTACACTCCGAAATTTAGGAGCTCAGCTCACTGGGCTGGAAGAAACAGCGCAATAAACGATTGGGTGCGACCTTGTGACTGTTACTTCTCACTCAAAACGGGCACTACGCCGGTGTCCAAGCATGGCTATTCTTTGATTCTTCAAGCCACATACGTCGGGCTCGTTTGGACCACGTAAATACAAATTTCAAGATGATTCAGTGGTATGCAGTGACTTCAATCTGACAGTGCTTTCAATTAAGGTAGAGCAGAAGAAAAGAGAAGTACTTGAGAAGTAAGTGGTGCACAAGTTGCATTCAAACAAGTCCCAAGCCTTGTAGATGCTCGTGAACCTCACTGGAACCTATATACTAGAGAAATACTGCCTCCCAACCTGTCCTTTCCGTTCCGTTTGCGTGTGTGAGCAGGTCTGACACGAGGAGAATTGGCAGGCCAAAAAAAAAACACCAATTCATGTCAATTCAATTCCTGTCAGTTGACTTATATTAAGAATTAATGTATCCCTTGCCTTGCCTTGGGACGATGATTTTATCTTTTGAGTTGTCTTAGTGGTTGCTTTCATGCCGAGACTGCCGAGGTTCGGCCGAAGATTGAGGTTGATGCGGACTGCCGAGGCCCGGGATGATCGAGGCTGCCATTTTGGGCAGTGGAAATGGTGACCCCGCCAGCCAAGGAAACGGTGACTCAGGGGAGCGCGACGTGACGATCGAGCGCGACATTGCGCAGATCACCGCCAACAAGTGGGTGACTAAGCGGGTGACCTCGCCTAAAAATGATGGTGACCCGACCCAAATGGGGAAGGAAGTCACAACGAATCGTATAGAGAACTCAAGTCCATCAGCAGAACTTGAGTAGTTGGAACATGAAACTTAAGTTTTTCAATTGTTTAGATATATATGAACTGATCTTCGAATTCAAAACTCAAGTCCGAGTCTTACAGGAACTTAAGTTCAAGGTGAGAACTCAAGTCCC
Source organism: Mycena leptocephala (assembly GCA_029378395.1). Classification (NCBI taxonomy): domain Eukaryota; kingdom Fungi; phylum Basidiomycota; class Agaricomycetes; order Agaricales; family Mycenaceae; genus Mycena; species Mycena leptocephala. Next base: position 24,045 of record JARJLF010001400.1, on the reverse strand, counting down.
ACTTCGAACTTAAGTTCGAGGTGAACCGGGGAGATGTCGTGGTAATGCTATTTAGAGTACTGTAGCAGAACTCAAGATCTATGTAAAACTCAAGTCCCAAATGTGGTCGAACCGCCTGGAACTTAAGTTGAGCTAATAAAGTATTTGCCCAAACGATCGTTATTTTCTGCTTGCAGCAGTTATATTTAAGTTAACCCAGGTTTGCGCTCTCTTTCCTTGCCATTTCTGCCCGTCTCTGGGCGTGCTTCAAACCATCAGTTTGGCATTCATCTCGCACTTGGATGCTCCTCCAGCGTGTTAGTTCTATGCGGCTCTTCCCCCCCCCCCTGTATTCGGTCCTCAGTGACGGCACCGCTCCTCTCGTGAATTCGTCCTTGGTACAGTGTTATCCGGCTCGCGCCTTGGCTGCCAGCCATGGCGCTTCCTTCCTCTCGCATTTGAGCCGACACCCATTTCATCCTTCCTCCTCCCATCGGTCTCGTAGGATTCACAATTCTGATTTCCATTGCACCGGCTATATTCCTTCCTTGGCGCGATCGGTCTTTGTTGACGGCGCTCCCCTCCCTCTCCTTCATCTTAATTGTTCTTCAGTCTCTAGAAGACTTCCCATTTCACTCTTCCTCTTCGTATTGTATTTTTATGACGGTGTCTCCGTCGCGCCGGGGCGCCGCGTCAGAACTGCGAGCCCATAGGGTCTGCCTCGCAGCGCTGCATCATCTTGGTGCATTGCGCAGCGCTGTCAAGTCAGAACGGCACACCTAAATGTCTGCTTCACGGTAATTCATCTTCATGGTGCATCGCACCGAGGCATCACATCAGAACCGCGAGCCTCAAGGTTTTTGCTTCGCAAACGGCCTCATCTTCACGGCGTGTGGCGCCAGGTCCCCCGCGTCGCGGGCGTGTACCAAATATCATTTTCACGCACTTCAAACCATGACCCTGCATTTTGATGCTCGCTTGTTGTGTTAACCTCATCGGCGCTCTTCCTCTCGCGCTTCAGCTCTCAGTGATGGTACTCCTCTCCTGGTCCCTGCAGCGCTTTCCATCTCCTCTCGGGTCTTTTGTATCAGAAAACGGCCCCATCTTCTTCTTGCACTCGCATACTTTTCCACCTCGCGCATTAGTGTCATGCAGACTCATTTGGCTTTTGCTCTTACGAGCTACGTTTGAGTTACAGCTCTTTGCGGTACAACAGGCGCGGTCCGTTTTTTTCTGCTTTGGCAAATTTTCACGAGAACAGCCGCCCTGAGCTCAAATCTCAACCATTTCCCTTCGAAATAAGCTCATTCGGTTCGCATTGAGAATCCGCAGATAATGAGATACCGGTATTTTTCATCTCTTTATGTAATAGAATTTCTTCCGGAAAAACTTGATTTTGAGTAGGACACCTGTAGCACTCGGAATACTGCCCTGAGTAGCCTAGTTCTTGGATATGTTATACCTCTGATGCGACCCTGGACAATGTGAATGTTTACGGAGCTCAATGTACTTAAACTTCCATGGACAGCGCTACTTATTGTAGTGTCTGGATCTCGACTTCGCTAAAGTGTGCGCTAGATCACAATCACTTGGCAAATAGCCTAAATACACATGCTGTTGTCTGGGGCCACATCAGATGTATCACATATACAAGAACTAGGCTCATCGGGGCAGTATTCCGAGTGCTACAGGTGTCCTACTCAAAATCAAGTTTTTCCGGAACAACTTCTATTACATAAAGAGATCAAGAATAGCGGTATCTCATTATCTGCATATTCTCAATGCGAATCGAATGAGCTTATTTCGAAGGGAAATGGTTGAGATTTGAGCTCAGGGCAGCTGTTCTCATGAAAATTTGCCAAAACAGAAAAAAAACGGACCGCGCCTGTTGTACCGCAAAGAGGTGTAATTGATCTTTGTCTCTGCACATCCTCTTCTCTTGTCTCTGGTCTTCGGTGACAGCGCTGCCCCTCTTGCGCTTTAGTCCGTTGGACAGTGCCCTCAATCTCTCATTAGCCAACGGCGCTCATTTCGTTCTTCCTCTTCCATCAGCCTTGTTCGACTCACTCAACAATTGCGATTTTCCGTTGCGTCGGCCACATTCCCCCCTTTTGCGCGCTCGGTCTTTGTTGACGGCGTTCCTCCTCCTCTCGCGCATTGTGCCTCGGCGGCTGCGCTTACTTCATCTTTTTTGGTGTAGAAGACAGCACCCATTTCATCTTTCTTACAAATCTATTCAACGTTTGGGGATTCCTTTTCCATGAGTTACATTCTCTGGGAATCCATATACGAGGTTGCTGCTTACAACTCCAAAACTCTGAGAGCGCGAGCCCTCCGGGGCTTTTCGTGGACTCAATGAAGATCAGTTCCCAAAAATCAACGGGGGCTGTCACGCCTAATTTCCTGATCATTTCTGCATGGACCGTTGCATGTTACTGCAGGTTCGAGGTGTCTGTGTCGCAGCGCCGCATCGTGGTGCGTCGCGCTTGGTTTCCGCGTTGATTGCGAGCCTAATGATAACATGTGTGTATTTTTTCCTCTTTCTCTTTCTCTTTTTTCCTCGTCGCTGCGCTCCGTGGGGTCCTCGGGCACTTCGCTCCCTCGCGCGAGCTTTCGCTCTTTGAGCCCTGCTCCTCGTGGTTGCTCCGGGTCACTTGGTGCCCTTGGGTTTCCTGCTGCATCTGGGTTCGGCCGGGTCCGCGTCCCGAGCCATTGTCCCGTTTTCACCCGAGTTGGCTTTTCCCGCTGTCGCATTCGAGCGCGCTGCAAAAAGCCTGAGCTCGGCCGGAACGGCCGAACCCCCCACAAACACACCAAAAACTTACCTTCCGTGAATACGAAGTATTCACGGTGAAGGAATCTCTGCATCCTCTCTGAGCTCAAGTACAAAATATTAGATTGTTGTACTTGAGCTCCCTCATTTCCTCCCGAGATATCTGCCACCTGATCTGCACTACCTTGTAGTTCCTGACAGTCGGGATACTAATGCTGAACACGATCCCTCTAAAACGAATCCAGCCATTCTGGATTATTCACCCACTGAAAACCGCTGACGCCAGGTTCTGCGAACCATGACAATCCTACTTACAAGCGGTACTGTCACACCAACCACACCTCGCACGGCTCATCCAGGCAAGTCTTCCGGTGATTACACCCACTCCGAGTGGCAGCTTGAAAGCCCCCTCACTGCTCAGATACTGTACTATTTCATCCGTTTGTTCAGGTGACGGGACAGAGGGTTGTGAAGTAAACAAATTTGGTACCTGTGACAGTGACTCTTGGGTTGTGAAGACCTGACGTTTTGAGTGCGTTAGAAGGCGGGAAAACTATTTTTGAGCGATACTAATTTGAAAAAAATTGAGGTAGCTGGAATTCCGCATGTTTTGCGATGGAGAGATACTGTGATGGAAGGAGCTCAAGTTCAAGTTCGTGCATTTGCGGTCCTTTGTAATTGTTTTGAGTCCTTGTGGAGCTGTTCCCCATGCCCGGCCTTGCGCAATCCAGTCGCATTCTCGATAAATTTCGTCAACATCTCGGTGACATCCGTTCTACATTCTTATGCACAGCCTTCTCCGGTTCCCTTTTGGATTCTACATTCCCCGCACAAAGTATGGTACAGAGCCGCACCCCCCACTGCAATATATTTCATTTGTTTCTGGATTGTGTATCACCCTCTGCAGCCCATCTGCACTTGCACTTGCCTTAGTGTCAGCCCACGTCCTCGATCACTGGCTTTCATGCCTCTCGCCCATTGCCGTCATATTAGTTCTGCATCGCTGTGTCGCCGTCCGCCATTGCCATCGCCCTCGTCTCGCTTATTCACTACCATTTAAATGTATATGTCCTCGCCCATACCTGGTTGGATCTGGGACCTTGGACCACCTCGCACATCACATTACTGTGATTCCTGCTCTCGAAGACACCATGTCCCTATTTAGCCGTGCATACTATTATATAATGCGCACGAGGGTTTGGTTCACTGTCCAAACTTTCTTTGCAGCAGTCACTGTCTCAGGCGTTAACTAGTATTTGCTATTCAAGGTTTCTCCTTCCATGTCATACCGTGCATCGGATAAATCCTTTTTTTGGGGGGCTTTCTCCGGCAGAAAGTCGTTCATCTTCTTTTCCAGCAAGTGCCAAGCACGCTACATGTTGGGGCACGTGCATGTAGTACAGAGCCCGCACATTCCTTATAGGGACCACCGTGGTTTATACACTCCTTCCTTCATTCCTTCCTTCCTGCGATGGATCGATCATCTGCCGTAATTTCTTGGTCATGAATCGTCAAGTCAAGCTGTGCTCTAGTCTGTTGTTAACTGCCCCACCGTGTTTGGTGGCCGCGTTATTATATAATTGTCGGACTTTGAACTTTTGCTATGCCTATGTAGCGCTTCCAGGACCCCCATCCTCAAACTTTGAGAGAGAAAGGAGGTTTAAATCCATGCCTGACCCCAAATACTGTAGTATTTCGTTCAAATCGACGGTCACGCGTCACGCACCCCCCTGTCGATAGCGAAATTTGGCAGGGGTCACGCATCACGCCGGCGATTGTCGAACCTCCCTAGCGTCACACGGTGCTCAAAATTGGTTGTAGGGCGCGAAAAAGCCCAAATTTTCGTTCCGATGTCGAAAATTTCCCTGGTGTCACGCCAAATTTTGGCGGTTGTCGAAATGTCGAAATGATTTTTTGGGTCACACGTCACACCCAGTGTCGATTTGAACGAAATACTACAGTATGTCTTCAAATTTTTATTTTTCAACCTCCATTCTCGCGGAATAGAAAGAGCAGATTATGTCAGGATTTGTCATCTGTTGAGCCATCAAAGTTCAAACTCCTGGTTCGTCAACTCTGCCGCCGCGAGTTAGGTGAGAAAGTTGCTCAATTTATGCTAATAAATACTCGCTATCACAGAAAGTAACCGGAAATCGATTTATTACAGGAGATTACATGCACTGAGCTCAAACACGAACCTATGACAGACACCTGAGGATCCTACACGCAGATGCCCTAACTTATTTTGGATGAATGGGATCACTGGCACTGTCTAGAGCCAGAGAGAGGTCAGCAATGCTGATGGCAATTATGTCATCTCACGATCTGCCCACAACATTTTCCTCAAATAAATAATCTGAGACCAAATAGAGAGGGGATTCAACATGGAGTGGGCTCTCATGCATCCTGGCCTCATTATAGAGGTCCAAAACCAATGATATTCCCACGGAATGAGCCAGCAAGTAGTGCTGCAGCATTACCCCCCAAAATTGCAACATGCATCGGGTAAACCCCAATTAAAAACATAACCTCTCCAAATTGGTGATTTAAATAGCGGTAATAGTCTCTCCAGAGTGTGTCCTCATCAGCTTTTGTTCAAGAATAAACCACTCAGATGCAAAATCAAGCTAAACATATTGTGCAAAGAATTTGCCTAAATGAGCGAAAATGACTTGCTGAGTATTTGGCTTATTCTCGCCATACATCAGCCTCCTAACCTTGTCCATGCGGGTAGAAATGTGTGCACATACCCTAAATATGCCCTCAGGACACAATAGCCATCCCAAGCGTGTAGACAGGCGTGTTTTAAAACAGTTTTGGCCGTTTGAGGCAGAATCACGTGCGACCAAATTTATCCATTTATTGAGCACACAGACACTGATTTCAAAGCCGATTGTTGGGTGAAGGGAGGCCATATATCCTAAAGAACACACCCACTGTGTTGGAACCAGAAAAATCTACAAATTGATACCATGAAAACTCAATTTCCGGTTACTTTTTGTGATAGCGAGTATAAGAGACTAGCTGTGCTCGCCAAGTCCTTATCTTCTTCGTGTCCTCATTTTTAATCATCAAGGTACAGACTCGTGCATCCAAACAGCGCCATTCATTTCTCTGAACTTGACCACCACATACACAATCCGCCGTGACGAGTGTCACCGGCTTTTGTATCTTTTTGGCCTCTGGCTTGAACGCCAATGTTACCTATGCAATATGAGAGCACCATCCAAAATAATCCAGCGGGCGGGATGCAGGCCCTAACTCTGCGGCGCTCGCCGCTTGCGGCAGACACTGGCAGACATAGCGAAGCTCGATGGATCGGAGTGCGGAACATCCAAGGGAACATCGCTTCTGAGCTGACTTCGAGTGCCTGGTTGAAGCCTGACACATTGCAACTGCTCCGTCATCATCGTGAACTAATATTGAAGTGAGTCTATACGAGAAGAATGGGAATGGGACTGGTCAAATTTAAAAGCGAGTCCCATTCTTGATGGCAATTTGATCATTGCCATCAATTCATCACTTTCGGCATCGCACAGCCGATTCTCAGTTTTCGCTTATTTCGAGTCTTTTGAATAGATAGGTTGCGCACGAGCTGCATGCGAGTTTTGTGCAAAGCCACACGGCAAATTTGAAATCTGCAAAGTTTCAATCAACTATTGTAATATAAGTGTACCTGAGGTGAAGGAGAGGCACTGTGGGCAGAGGGAATATCCTGGGCACCACCGCTGCTGCGTGGCATACATGAAACTATGGGAAATGTGAGTGATGTTTTTTGATGCATGAAAAATCTGGTCTCCCACGGGTGCACATCCAAAACACAACACTCCCGGAACTGGAATATGAGATTCAGGAGGCATTAAATGGTACTTCGATAGACAGGAACCAAGACCAGCGAAGAAAAGGCCGCGGCTTTACACAATGCCCAAAAAGCCGCATGAAGCCGCATGCGGCTGTGCGGCTTTTGCGCAACCTATCTAGCGCGGGGGAGACCCTCGCGGACCCACTTTGACGCTCGCTGCTAGGCCCACTGCGTGGTGCCGGCGGGCGGAGTTTAAAATTAATGATGCCCGAGTCCCATTCTCGGAACCAGTCCCATCATCAACGGGTCTAAGGGAGCTAAGCGAGGTTAGCCGATGAACGGACGAGTTCCATTCCCATTCTTCTTGTATACTGTATTGAAGTGACCACAACAGCAGCAATTCTTTCTTACCCCGGATTCCAACACAACGAGTATCCAGAGCCTATCATGCACCAGCAATTTTACTGCTCTGGCACTGCTGATGCTCGGACGTAAACCACCCGCATTGGGGGCATAGCACCCTCGGTCTTCATCGTAGGTCAATCATCACCATCTGTTCTCATCCGTCACATCCTTGTTGTGCATTCAGGCTGTCCGTCACTCTGCCGAAATAGGCGTCACTACTGCTCAGCCTTCGTGGGAGCATAATCTTCGCAGGTGCGGCACCAGTTCGGGTACAAAACTCCTAAACGGATACATAAAGAAGTGCCATATTCACGGCAGTAACGTTTTTAGGTGAATAGCCGTGCTGTTAAGCTCTTGAGACCAGATGATGGGTGTCACACTTTGCGGTACACGTCAGTAACTTAGTACTGATGGCCGTGCCAATTCTTTCTTTTGCCTTCAGGTTCAACGAATCACGAATCCCGCGCATCCAAGATCACTTGCTTGTCGAGTAGTTGGTGAATCGTTCCAAGCACTTAATTCCTACTGCTGTTAAAGGCTATATTATGCCGTTGATTGTCATTCAGGCTGGGTCTTGGAGATGAACCACGTTGCCAAGGAGACTATCCGCCATCCGCAATTCCCGCTACATTCAACGCTTGTACAGCAGCACAAAAACAAAATGCAGGCCCCATCAGGAAAGACCTCCTTTGGGAAAAAGGCCAGATTGGTCTGAAAAAAGGTCCAATTCAGCCAAATTTGTTGCGTTTGTTGCGTTTGCTTTTTTGCGACCTTCAAAATAATTTAGCGCCAAATTTTCCCCAATTATCTCGTCTTGGCAAGGTTTGGCAAGGCCTTTGGTTGACCTTGCAGGTGATTTTTTCCCCATTTTCGCACAGTGGAGCTCGAACCAGCAATATATTGCACAGACTACGAACAGGTGTCGTCGCTAACTAATAACTACTAGCGCGAGATGAACTGACCTACGACAATATATACGAGAATGGCACCAAGGAATGCCAACGCGCACTCACAGGCCACCTAATTTAATGGATCAGTCAGTATAAAGCAGCTCGCGAAGACGACTCACCATGCATCTGGTGGCGACGACGTTGCTACAGTATGTTTCAAGGGAGCCCCTCAGAGTAAAATCGTCACCCGACCCGCACTGAATTAACGTCATTAGATAACAAATCCCGAAAATGACGAGGAAATACTTACTTAAGCACGTCTTTCGTCCATCGCATATTATGTTTGATCATGGAGGACACAACTGCAATATTGGTAAGAATGCCAAGAGGTGATCATAAAGAGTATGATAAGACTCACAATGCAGTCCCACCCTCATCAGCGCCGGCAAATTCCTGTCAGTCGACACATTTCTATATTTGTCAAGTCAACGTTATAAAATAGGAGCAGAACGACTGACCGGAGGTGTCACAGAGTCCGGGTCCACGACTAAATGAGTTCAGGTGCTGGCTCTGCCAAGAAAAAGAAAAGACACACCAAGAACTTTATCAGAACAACTCGGCTCTGTCTCGCCCCCACCTGTTGCATGAGCAATACAGGTCACATTGAGGAGGGCCTACCTGTAGAATCTAGTCAAGACTGGGATGAACAGGAATGCGAGGAAAATAATCTCACTTACAGATAACCCGCCAAGGCTGAGGTTGCTACCGTGTGGACCTATGAGTGACCACTACTCGCGATGCCCACGGAAGACTCACGGTGTTCATCGTGATACACCGGGTGATGCGGCGCTGACAACAGTAGAATCCTTGGATCGATGTCAGTCGCTGTCGATGCCCGTGCAATGACACGCACCTATGGGGTATCGTAAAAGCTTCCCAGATGTCCCGCGGTATAGAGGAAACCATACTGAGTATGGGAGGTGGGAACGACGTCAGAGGGCAGAATGGGGGGACGATAGCGAGGAACGAGATAGGGGGAAAAGAGAAGAGTTGTTTACTGATGTTGTTTCGACTTCCGTTTACGGTCTTCAACCACCTCATGATCGCACGTGTCTGATCGGGCTGATTGAAACGCGTTACTTACGGCAACGCTCGGCAACGGACTTGAAACATTTCTGCCAACTTGATTGACTCGAGACTTCAAATTTTGAGCCAAACCACAGGTTGAAGCTCTGGAACAAGCCTTCTGACTTGGGCTGAATGGAATGCTATGGTACCCGATCTTCTGGAGTAGGAATAAACTTCAACCAAAAGGTCAAAACAAGCCAAGCCAGGAAATCCAACTAATTTGGCCTTTTTTGCCCAAATTTGCCCAGATTGGCCGAATATAAAACCGCGAACCAAATTACCACCAAATTTGGGAAGGAGATTTTTTCCTGATGCCTTATTCACACTTGCCTCGGTCACCCTGGTCTATCACCACCTATCGCGAAGCGCAGGCCCTCATGAGCTCCTTCCTCCCCAGCCTCTCAGATTCGACAATCCTTCCAGAAAAAAGGCAAATGACCAAGCCCCACTGGGTGATGAAGCTGGTCACTCTCCATGTCGTGCATGCGCTCCTGGTTGGAGCACACGTTGTCGCTCTGCTCGCAGCGAAAAATGGCTGGTCCATTTCTGTTGGCCGTCTGAACATGAGCGGCTGTTATACCTTGGCCTCTTGCAATCTACTAACGCATTGTCAGGTTACTTTGGTCCAAACCGGTCTTACAGCTGGTTTGCAAGTGGCTTCTTTCATTATTATCGGTGGCCTCGTGGCCCTGGCACGAGAGATTGCGGTAGATGCGGACATTCGACATCGTGCGTAGTCCCAACTTCGTCGCTTTGATACACCAACCCGACCCACCCATTTCAGCCTCTACCCTCGGTATCCTGCATCTCCGAGTTAAAGCCTGGTCGGGATTCTCTTCCTCCCTCTCAGCCAACTGGCTATACTCTCGTTCTCCTTCCACACTTACGGATTCACTTACAGATTCGCCGCGTTTGAAGAGTATTCTGGTTTATCTTGGATTGTGCACGCTGTTGCAAATCAGCAGCGGATAGATCTTCGGTCAGTCGCTATATTGCCTCATTGGGTTCTCAACGCACTCTAACTTCGGGGGCAGGTGCGACTTTGGATAATAATCCGCCGAACATGCCCACAGACCTTAAGACGACTACTGTTGAGAATGGCGCTCGATTCGGGCAATTTGACGCCCTGTGGCCAAGCGGCTTCAATATCTCCTCTTCCGATACGATTGACTTTCCTCCTGCGGCAAGGGCAAGTTTATACTAATCAAACGATCGAAATTCTCACATTTATCCAATGGCAGGACGCTTCCATCAACATGTTCGCAGCGCGCACGAACGATACCCGTTACCCAGGCCTGCATGGGAGGTGACCATCCACCTTGTCTCTCCGTGCCTCCACAACCCACTCACGAGAGATTTCAAGGCTCCTGCATGACACAACCAATCTAGACCGTGAGGCGTCTCTGGAGATCCCCTGGTCCAAAGCGCGCGTCAACGCAACCCTCGTCAACATGCACTGCTCTCAAATCAGCAATGCGGCAATCAACACCTTCACATTGCCTAGGGGGTCTACGGATATGAAACTGGCCCAGCCCTCGCCGCAGAATGGACAACAGAGGCTTTTGTTTCAGAACGAGACTGCATCCTTCGACCTTGATGCTTGGATCAACGTTTCGATGCCTGCTCCACCGTATTGGAATAAGGACGTTCCGGGGTTGAATATCATGGGTTTCTGGGGCTCTACCGAGAGTTTCGGCTTACCGAGTAAGTTCAACTTGCTTTGGATGCGGAGTCTTCGAGTGGCTCATCGCCCGCATAGCCGCCGTTTATTTTCAGCCATGGGCATTCCCGCAGAAATCTGGACCCATCGGACACCATCAACTGGTCATGGTAATCGCCACCGGACGTTATCAGTCCATCCTCTTAGATTCCGCCCAAAGCGCAGGCAGAACGTTGAACTTGACAATGTACCCGGGAGTTTCCGGTTCCGGCAACGGTGCACAGGCGTACATCCAAGTGGTGGGGTGTACCGTTACGAACGAGAATCTGACTGCGACTATCGATCCGCAGGCTCGCCTGTTGGACCCTCCCACCGCGTTCCGCCAGTTAATTGGTCCCGAGGCCCCGCATGATAATCACACCTGGGACGAGTTCGCGTTCGAGGAAAAAGAGGTTTAGGGCTCAGAGAGACAGTTTTTGCTTGCATTCACGCCGAGCACACCCGCGTACAACAATACTTCCACCGATCCTCGCACCAAGTTTATTGGGAGCCCAGAGTCGATTCTTGCGAACCTGCTCGACGGGAAATTGTCCACGCCATTCGGTTTTACGACCTCATACTCCCTACCGAACTCGTTGGTTAATTTTCAGGGTGCACTCGAGCGGCTCTACGCGAGCTACCTTTGGAACGTCAACCGCCTTTGTGGTCCGTCTTCTGTCAACCAGATAGAAACGTACTCCGAGACGTGCAGTCTTGGTTATTCGAGGTTCGATCTGTCTTCCAGCCTCGTACAGTTCGAGGTCCTCGGCCCAGGGTTTGTCCTGATCGTCATCATGTGGCGGGCGATTGTCAGCCTGGTATTTTGTGTGCTTATGTGGGCGATGGTGTGGAGCCTATTGCATCCCGCCATGGGAGGTGGGAACGAAATCCAACACTACGGGTTGTTGGATTCTGCTAGGCTGTTGAGCAGTGGGTCGAGGATCCCAGAGGTAGTAGTGGCGGAGGCGATGGCTTTGCAGCGGAATAAGAATTCGGAGCGTGGGCTTTTGCAGGCCTTGTTGAGGGTAGTAGTCACCCTCGTCACTTCGTTACTTCGCTTAAACTCGCGAAAGTTCGTCACTTTGATGGCAACCTCTGAAACTTCGTCAGTTTGGTGAATTCCCAGGAAAGTTCGTGAGGTGAACAAACCACACAAATCAGACGCATTAATCTGGCCATCATTTCCTTCTCCCCCGTTTTTTTATATTGATACCCTGGCCTAACACTAACCTCTAACCCTAACTGCTAACCTCTAACCTCTAACCACTAACCTCTAACCTCTAACCGTAACCCCCTAACCCAAACCTCTAACCTCCAACCCCTAACCAGCTAACCGGAACCTAACCGGCCATCCTCGGCAAGCTGTTGATGCACATCACTCCGTGATGTGCCGAGGAGTCGCCGTTTGACAAGGTTGGAATACCAACTCACGAACTTTCACAGAAAGCCATCAAACTCACGAACTTTCACAAATTCCCATCAAAGTTACGAACTTTCGCAGCACTAAGCGAAGTAACGAAGTGACGAGAATGGCGCGGACTCCCTTGTTGACGAAACGGGTGACGTGAGTGCCGATTACTTTCTTGCTATCCGGGTCATTGACGCCCTTGCAGATACGTTAAGCGAGATGACGAATCAGGCGGTTATTTGGACATTGATGACTCTGTTAAGGGAAAGTGAATATTATCAGGAATACGAGGTCATTTTCCCCACGTTTCTGACGCCTACAATTTCGAGAAACGACTCCAGAAACGAGCCTAGAAACGGCCCCAGAGACATCGAACCAGCTTGTTCTGACTGCCCCTAGATGTCTCCACTATTTTGGAACATGACATCCGCTGGGAACGAAAAGTAATTCCATTTCCAGGTACTGATTGTTGGACAAGACTCAGGATAAATATTATGCTCAGCTAGGTCCTATTTCGGAACGTGCCGAGTTGTAGTCTAAAATACATCGGTCTGACTACCACTACGACACAACCCACCCACCGTCGGTTATTCACACTATTTCCCTATCAGGTACCTTCCGTTCACTACTCGCTTGTATCCCACCGAGCACTCGAATCCAGAGCGTAAATTACCGGGCTCTCAATCACCTCCCAGCGCAGCGCCATCTGTCCTCCGATTGCCGTTGTGACGTGTTCTTGAACAACCGAATTAGGTCGTCGATAAGTTTTTCCTTGCCGAATATCCCATCCGGCCGTCAGGATGTTACGATGCTCGTCTTCTCCGCCAGATGGTTCTGCCATATCTACTGACTCGCGGAACACCGCGATAAGGGCGACCAGTCGAAGAGTCAGCAGCGGCTTTCTTGGGCACAGATTTAGGCTCCTCCCGTTTTCGATTCTCGCTGGAATCTTCGGACGCCGCGGAATGTGCGTCCCGTCGAGGACCTCTCTTCAGTCTCCACGCGGCGCGCCGTTAGCATGCTAAGGACTGTGCGGTCGGCGTTTTCTACTTACGCGTCTCTCAGCGACGTTGGTAGTACTTCACAAAGTGTCAAGTAAACCTCTCCTGGATGCAAAGGTTCCAATTCTTCCTCTGATTCCAGAAGGTGCATCTCGTACACAATCGTCTTCGATTAACATCTTCCGCAACTACTACAGACTAACATCATGGCCTGTGCTTTTCAATGATGATAATAATGATTAAAACAAGTGAAAGTGCATTTTGTAATCATGGCGGATTTTGCCGGGGAGGGAGAGGAAATAATGACTCCAAAATGCAACAGAGATGGACCAGACAGTCCCCACTCATATTTACATGAAAGGCCCGAGTGCCAAAAACAATTTTCCCCCTTCAGCAGACTATTTTAACAGTGCCGTGACCGCGATCGTCCATGTGATTCACAGCACCTAGTTCACAAGCGCTAATAATCCGCCAACCACGGATGAAGCCGCATGTACCATTAGCAGCCGGCGCCGAAAGCCACATAATTGTCAACCCTTCAATGGTTCCTTTGAGCGCTGGCCGACGATGTGGGAGATTATATTACTCGCTATCACAAAAAGTAACCGGAAATTGAGTTTTCATGGTATCAATTTGTAGATTTTTCTGGTTCCAACACAGTGGGTGTGTTCTTTAGGATATATGGCCTCCCTTCACCCAACAATCGGCTTTGAAATCAGTGTCTGTGTGCTCAATAAATGGATAAATTTGGTCGCACGTGATTCTGCCTCAAACGGCCAAAACTGTTTTAAAACACGCCTGTCTACACGCTTGGGATGGCTATTGTGTCCTGAGGGCATATTTAGGGTATGTGTCACACATTTCTACCCGCATGGACAAGGTTAGGAGGCTGATGTATGGCGAGAATAAGCCAAATACTCAGCAAGTCATTTTCGCTCATTTAGGCAAATTCTTTGCACAATATGTTTAGCTTGATTTTGCATCTGAGTGGTTTATTCTTGAACAAAAGCTGATGAGGACACACTCTGGAGAGACTATTACCGCTATTTAAATCACCAATTTGGAGAGGTTATGTTTTTAATTGGGGTTTACCCGATGCATGTTGCAATTTTGGGGGGTAATGCTGCAGCACTACTTGCTGGCTCATTCCGTGGGAATATCATTGGTTTTGGACCTCTATAATGAGGCCAGGATGCATGAGAGCCCACTCCATGTTGAATCCCCTCTCTATTTGGTCTCAGATTATTTATTTGAGGAAAATGTTGTGGGCAGATCGTGAGATGACATAATTGCCATCAGCATTGCTGACCTCTCTCTGGCTCTAGACAGTGCCAGTGATCCCATTCATCCAAAATAAGTTAGGGCATCTGCGTGTAGGATCCTCAGGTGTCTGTCATAGGTTCGTGTTTGAGCTCAGTGCATGTAATCTCCTGTAATAAATCGATTTCCGGTTACTTTCTGTGAGCGAGTAGCTCGTCCCGGCAATCGCCCGAGATTGCATCTGGAGCCACCTCATCATTTAAAAGGATTAAATCCATGCTTGTATGAGTACGGTTAGGAAAGGCGCTGGCTGTTTTAGATATGAATCTCTCCAGTTCGACACTCCAAGAAAAAGGCGCCTTGACTGTAGCACAGGTTTCAAGCTTTTAGCGCACAAGTCACATTGGCGCACAGCTGCCTCACCATGGGCCAGAGCGACTCTAGGATGGATATACGTATCAGTGGATTGTCCGTGGGGTTTTACAGCCCCTTCAGCTTAAATTTTCTCTTTTAGTTCCTTCCAGCTAGCAAAATTCTTCCTGCCATGTAGCGAGGATAGAAACCTCAAGGCGGTCCAATGAGCCGTGATAGGGCTTCCGATCATCCGAGTTCTGGCGCGCAAGTCACACTGCGAAGAGGCAGCTGAATGCGGTTTTTCAGTTCCACGGCTGTCACCGATATTAGGTATGTAAATAATGCCCCCTTTCCGTCATAGCCCGAACCCATGAAAACGTTTGTCGTATCCGTCAGGGAAAAGCGGCAGCGCTTCGTACCAGCTACGCTCTGCCGGGGTTTCTCAGCGTCTCTCCTGTGTTCCTGGTTCAGCGCTCCGCGCAGAAAGGTCCGGGGCTGACAACTGCTCCAGCAAGCGCTCAGGCTAACTCCAACTATCTGGGCCCGAGATTGTGGTAATCAGCCTTCCGATCTAGATTTTTTTTATCGCCAGACGATACATATGAGATCTGAGATTCTGTTTTCGTCATTTAATTTCACTCCAGGAATTCGGTTTGGCGCCGTGGCTTGATCAAACGGTTGGAAAGTCCCCCGAATACTATGAAAAGAATGTGGGGAAGGCAATCCAAGACTTCATGCTCGCGCGCAAGGTTCCTCCTTCTCATCGACCCCCCAGTGCAGCGGGAGTTTTATCTCCTTTGTGCTGCCAGATAGGATTATTCATAGATAATGCCATACATTCGTCTTCACGATCAGACATTTTTTTGTGATGACTTCTTAGCATGCTGGAAACCGGAGACTCAGCGCCAAATCAGTTGCCCCGAATGCCCAAGTGAGGTTACGGAAAGTCGGAAACATCGGATCGTGATGTAAACCTTCCTCGTGTGCAAGACCCGAGCATCCATTCTAAGAAAATCCCGATTCTCGATGCCGCCTGTCCCGGGATTCGTAATGCATAGCCTCGAATCGAAACTCTCGGGTCGCAGGTTTACCTTTGACTTGTACATCCATGCCCGCATTTCCCGACACCGGCAGATACACCATCGTCAATGTCAGATGGAAAACCTACGCTGCTCTTGTTAATGCGGACGAAGTGTCCGACCTTGAGGCGTCGGTGCAAATAAATGCTCACGGCGGCGAGAAAGTATACATCCCACTCTCCATTCGACGTTGTATGGTTCCAAACCTGATTAATCGTCTTTCAGTGGGATATCAACTTCCTCAAGAACGAGAAGTGGACAATCAAGAATCATGGCTTCAGCAGATTCACAACGTGCGTGTCGCGCGCTGGTCAGGGTGACTACGTCCGTGGGCATCCTGAGCGCAACCAGCTGTAGGTTATCAAATCCACGGGTACGCCAGGCCACTTCACGTGAGTCTTAGCTGAAACCACTGCAAATTTCTTACTTTGAAGGATCATGGTTTTATGACTCTTCGTAGGATCTCACCCACTAATTCGTCCTGTGAACTGTTCTGGGGTCTAGCGAATGAACACGAGAGGGCAAATGTAACTCTTCAATTCGGTATCATTATTCCACCTATTTGCGGTTGCATAGCTTAGGCTCTATGATGGGCCAACTCGCACCATTGATCATTGGATGTTTCAACTTGACGACACCGATGAGCGTAATTCTCATCCAGCTCCAAATCCAAGTCCAAAACCATCGCCGACACCTCGCAGCCGCTCCCCCTCCTTGTCCAGGGACCTCCCATCGGAGGGGGAAAGCACATACGTAAGTCTTCAATTTCCTCTATTTCACATATTTGCAGGTCTTGACGTACCGCAAGGATCGTTCGTCCCGCAAAAACCAGGATGAGAAGAAAAACAAGTATCATGGGGGGGAGGATAGGAATTCGGTTGGGGTATCAGATTCAGACGGGTAAGAGTTCATTTGTTCATTTGTTTAAATGCCAGTTTCATCGGCGACTGACCCACACAGTGATATACCTTCCGAGCAAGAAAGCAAGGGCCTGCCCGTGGTTATCGTATTTGATCCGAAGTGAGTTTTCCTCCCTCGTTAGAGAATGAAATTGACCACAGATCGAGACACAACGTTTGGCCAAAAGGACGGTAACGGACAACGCCAGTTTATTCCAGCAATGGAAAGAATCCTGACGTACAATGATGCACATGATGTAGCCGTAGCGATATACAGCAGTCACTGGGATGTGGACGGGTGAGTGGCTTGTCTTTCATCGTGTACCGCCCTAATCCCGGACCATCCAGGGAAAAGAAAATTTTCGACGAAACACGCGTAGAAATCAATGGCAAACGCAGAACCTTAATGAGTTTTGTGCAGCCGGGATGCTTCCTTGGCACCCACCAAGGTAAACATTACAGTTATTTGCATGAGTGTTAATTCTACTCGTGAATAGGCCTCGACTGTGAACGGGCCTTCCAGGAAATTAGCCGACGGTGCCGCGTGGAGTTGGCCGAAATGGTCAGTCATGATTGGACCCATTGTTCCGTGGCTGAAGCCACTATAGCTTGCCTTTATGCCCTATTCAGAATGCGCAGGTGAGTGCGGTGTTTCAACTGCCGCCTCAGCTGATGGGAGCCATCAGGTCCCACATGCATACAATTGAGCAACGACCTTGATTGGGAGGCTTTCGAGGCGGGATTGGTGACCCACAAGAAAAAGGATGGGGACTCCGACAGTGATGTCCCAGCCCACCGATGGAAATTTAGCAGCTCGAACCCCCGCCGCGACTTCGACTCCGAGCCCATGCCAACGTACAAGAACAACGAAGGGGGCTCCAATGGCGATGCCCCGGCCCACCAATGGAGATTTCGCCGCCGGAACTCCCTCGGGGTCGATCCAAAGACATTGATGCCATGCGGCGACGTGGACGCTCGCCCAGCCTTCGCTCCTCCTACAGCGCGGCAAAGGGGGATTATGGGCGCAATCGGTCCACAAGTCTCGGCAGCTCCTACTCCGACTCAGAGTGAGACAACGATGACCCGAATCAGATAGTCTGGAGGTGTGGGGAAATTATGTGGAATGATTTGCCAGGTCACCTTTATGTACAGCACTTACATTTCTTTTTTCTTTGCATCGGGGTCATCTGGGTCATGATCTTATGCACAATTATGTATTCAAAAATCCAGCCTATCAGTGACAATAAAAATGCTAAAGGCTTGAATTTGATTTATTTGGAAAATTACACCAGGCGGAAAGGACGGAAGGATTCAAGACTTGATCTATAAGGTGTCGCCGGACAGAACTACAGGAAACCCACAGGTCTCAACCGGAGTAAATGTCCCAGGACACCATCGGAAGGCAGAGAGCGTGGAAGGAGGAAATAACTCTGTTGAGTTGAGGAGATTCAAGAAGCCGAGGTGAAGCTTTGAGAGCAC
The DNA here is from genome assembly GCA_029378395.1 of Mycena leptocephala. Taxonomy (NCBI): domain Eukaryota; kingdom Fungi; phylum Basidiomycota; class Agaricomycetes; order Agaricales; family Mycenaceae; genus Mycena; species Mycena leptocephala. The sequence goes on along the minus strand of JARJLF010001400.1, from coordinate 5,889 downwards.
CGGAGTTGCAGACGAATACATTTTTGAGGATGGTTGAGTGAACGGTGGGGTAACATCAGCGAATGGGTCACCATATTTATACATCTATGATCGGAAGAAAGGGGGTGCAGTCTACGGCGGCCAATGTGCACATCTATTATTCACAGGGAAATATCTGGTTTCCCTGGAATTTAACTTCCCGGGATGGTAATTGTAGCGGGCCGAAATAGATTGATAGTCCACCCATATTAAGTAATGGACTTGCGAAAGCACTTCATATCCACACTTCGGAGAAGTGATATATATGTAACTTAGCTGGTGAGTTGGAACACCTGGAAATACCACCACTCGCCTCATATTAGAGGGAACCTTTGTATCAAAGGTTCCCTCTAACTAGGGGGCGATTTCAGTCTCCATGGAAGGATTTTGCTGGGCTGTTCCACGCTCTCCACCAAGCACAGTCCTGGAGCCAAAACCGTTTTTTTCCATTGTTTCCATTGGTTTTGGTGGCCCTGTAAAAATATCAGTAAAATTTGTGACCCGGTAAAATTCCATCGCTTCCACCAACTGGGGTCAGTAAAATTTGTGACCCGGTAAAATTCCACCGCCTCCACCAACTGGGGTCAGTAAAATTGTGACCCGGTAAAATTCCACCGCCTCCACCAACTGGGGTCAGTAAAATTTGTGACCCGGTAAAATTCCACGCCTTCCACCAAATGGGGTCAGTAAAATTTGTGACCCAGTAAAATTCCACGGCCTCCACCAACTGGGGTCAGTAAATTTTGTGGCCCGCTACAATTCCATTGCTTCCACCAACTGGGTCAGTAAATTTTGTGACCCGATAAAATTCCACGCTTTCCACCGACCGGGGTCACTACAATTTGTGACCCTCCTGTTATTTCCATGGCTTCCATGAACTGTTTCAACTTGGAGAAACCTACACGTTGCTTCCACCTTTTCCACTGAAGCAGTAATTCCTACATTACTCAGTAAGATCTTAAGTCCACCCGTCCCATGGCAATCTAATGAACCAAGAAGGAAGCAAATTCATTTGCACTGGGTCACAATGTAGTATGAGTGTCCGTGGTATGTATTTAGCAGTAAAAAAACGGCCCCAGGTGGGGCGAGGAGTGCGTGGCGATGTATTACAAAAAAAAAAACGGCCCCAGCAGTCATATGGATAACGACAGCATAAGGCAGGTGGGCAAAGAGCGCGTGGCAATGGCAAGGCAGAGAGAACCTGCAAGGAGGGGATGAGCATGGACAGCGGCTCAATCCGATAAAATGAGCCCGAGGTCAGGGCCGTCATCGTCCATGAGGAGGTCCGAGTCGTCGTAGGAGGAGTCCGAGTTGTCGCTGACGGTGGAAATCTTGCGTGGTGCGGGCTTTGCCTTTGCCTTACCCTTCGCCTTGTTGGACTTGGACTTGGAGGGGCCGGCCTGAGTCGCAGCAGCAGCCATCCGCACCTTCGCTGCCTCACTCTCCTTCAATGCGAGAGAGGTCTTGAGTTTCGTCTCATAGAAGGAGCGTGCGCGGGGTGGGATGTTGGTCCTCAAGAGGAACTTCTCGAGGGTCGCGGGTTCCAGGTCAGGTGGGACAGGGGAGGCATCAGCGGCGGCATCTGTGTCACCGTCGCTGCCGCTGTCAGAGATGACGGGCTTGCTCTTGATCTGGGTATGTGTGCGGGGGCGGGGCGTGGGGCGCTGTGGGGGGGACTCTTCCTCTTCCTCCTCATCCTCTCCTTCCTCCCGCGTCCGCCGCTTTGAGAACGCAACCTTCTTCTTCGGCCTCTCCCCTTCAACTTCCATGGCTTCCACCGCCTTGCGCTTCCTGCTCCCCTTCGATACCGGCTCCGCTGTGTCCCCCCCTCCTCTTCATCCCCCTCCTTCCTCTTCCACTTCTGCTCCTTTTTTTTCTCCTCTCCTGCTGCTTCTTCTCCTTCTCTTGCTTCTTCCTTTCTGCTTCTTCCGCTCCTTCTCCTGCTTCTTCCGCTCCTTCTCCGTTCCACCCTCCCCACCGCCCTCCTTTGCCTTGCTCTTCTTCGGCGGCTGCTCCTTTCCACCCTCTCCACCACTGTCCTTTGCCTTGCTCTTCTTCAACGGATGTCCCTCTCCACCTCTCCACCGCCTTCCTTCGCCTTCTTCTTTCGCGGCTCCTCCTCATCTCCACTGTCTCCACCATCCCTACTGGCCTTCGCCTTCTTCTCCTCTCGCTTCCGCTTCTTCTCCATCTTCTTTGCATCCGAGCGTTCCTTGAGCTCCTTGGCGTCCCCGCCTTACCGCGTCCCACTTCGGCTTCCACATCGTCTGGTAGTTCTTGCGCTTCTTGGGGAAGTTGGCGAGGGCGGCCTCATGCTCGCCAGCAGGCATGTCCTCCCAGCGACAGACCTTTGACTTCAAGCGCTCCCAGAGGGTATCCAGTGCGCCTGCACCACCCGTCCCAATGCTTGACGGGGCTTCAAAGGGGACAGCTTCAGGCCACCCGACCAGCTGAATCCCCATCCCAGCCTGGATGACCTCGCGGTATTTTTTGTAATTCATGGTCTGGTCGGGAGTGCCGAACATTGCATCTGTAATTGGGTGAATAAACATGCTTAGAACGAAGCCAAGAACGCAAAAAAAAAGACGAGGAATGACGCACTGAGCCCGGCCCTGATCATTTCAACTACTTCGGCCCGCTTGCCCTGGCTTTTAGCTGGCTTCTCGTCTGCCTCTGCAGTGGCCCACCGCTCGTACTTCAGAGGGAGTGAGTCGATGGGCATCTTGAGGATTTCCGGTATGAATTTGCAGTTCGCCGGGGTGCCAAGGATTTGGGCGCGGATACTGTCATTGACATGGCCCTTGGTGATGATGAGAAACCCGCGAGCGCCGGTCCGCTTCTCGAGAAGGATAAGCTACAGTGAAATAATAATCGAAAGTCAGCTTCCACCGCTTCCACTTACCTCCTCAAAAAGCTTCTCCCCAGTGGTTGTCGCATCTGCGGCACACGCCGAGTTGCTCCGCCGGGTTCCAGCTTCCTTCGCGGCCTTGTACTCCTCGTAGTCGATCTTGAGCTGTGCAAGCTCCTCTGCGGACCATGCATCCGCCGCTTCATTCTGTACAAACGCCCTCACATCATCGAGCGTGAGGCGCTCTCCAGCAACTTTTCCTACGAACTATGTTAGAATGAATGCCAGGCGGATGATGAGAGACTTACCCTCATTCAGCTCCGCCGTCCGTCGCCAGACCTTTGCATTAAACTCGTGGTATCCCCTCCCCTTCTTCAGCTTGCTTGAGAAAAGCATGGTGGCCCGCACCTCGTCCTGTGGAAGCTGGTGTCTGGCCGCAAGCTCCTCCACCTTCTTCTCCACCTCCGCATGCCACTCGTCGACCTCTGCCTGGAGACCCGCCTGCGCCTCTTTCTTCTCCTTTTTCTTGAGCGACAGCGTATTCGCTATCGCCTTTCCCTTCCCTTTGTCCTTGGCGGGGGGCTGCGCTGGAATGTCTGGGCGGCGCTCGCGGTGGGTGCCTGCATCCGCCCCCACCACTACAGGTGGCTTAGAAGGAGGCACTGGGGATGGGGAACGGGAGGGAGAGTTGGATGGTGTGGGTGACTTGGCGGGAGGCTCTGGGGATGGGGAACGGGAGGGAGAGTTGGATGGCACAGGCGGCTTGGCGGGAGGCGGTGGAGGTGGTGGAGTGAGCACTGGCCCCTGGGGCCCAGGTGACTTGGCAGGAGGGGGTGGAAGTGGTGGAGCAGGAGCCGGGTCCTGGGGTCCAGGCGACTTGGCAGGAGGGGGCGGAAGCGGTGGAGCGGGAGCTGGGTCCTGGGGTCCGGGTGACTTGGCGGGAGGGGGTGGAAGTGGTGGAGTAGGAGCTGGGTCCTGGGGCCCGGGCGACTTGGCAGGGGGGGGTGGAAGCGGTGGAGTAGGAGCTGGGTCCTGGGGCCCGGGCGACTTGGCAGGGGGGGGTGGAAGCGGTGGAGTAGGAGCTGGGTCCTGGGGCCCAGGCGACTTGGGCAGAGGTGGTGGCGGTGGAAACGATAGAAATGGAGGTGAGATCACGGGCATCAGTGGCTTTGGTGCCTGGTCCTCAGACATGGGCGACTGGTGGGGGGGATCCTCGGGCCGGGCGACTGATGGGGGGATCCTCGGGCCTGGGCGACTTTTGAGGGGGACCCTCTGGCGCAGGTGACTGGTGGGTGGGATCCTCCAGTACAGGCGACTTGTGGGGCAGATCCTCGGGCACGGGTGACTTGCCGATGGGATCCTCAGGTGTCCGAGGCTTGGAATTCTTGGGCAGCGGGGACTGCTCCTTCTCGTGCTCTGTATGATAACAATTAGAAACACCAAGAAGAAAAAAAGACATTAAGACTTACCCAGTTCGTCCTTCTCAGAGTCCTCCTCCTCTGACTCCTCCTTCTAAGAGTCCTCTTGCTCCAAATCCTCCTTAGCGCTCTCCTCAGATTCATCCGACTCCGACTCTTTGACCTCAGCTTTTTTGCTGCCACGCTTGTTCACCGGTTTTGCTGGGGGAGCGGCTGCCTTGGACGTGGAAGGTTGGCGGTGGAAGGTTTGGTGGTGGTTGACGAGCGCGTAGTACGTCCCGAGACAGCAGCGACGACTTTCGAACGCGTAGTTCGAGTTGATGCAGGAGCGGCCCTTGCTTCGAGAATACTCGTTTTGACTTTGGCCATTGGTTCTGGAGAAAGAAACAATTAGCTTGACACGCGTTTCTACCACAGACAAGACTCACCAAAAGTGTAAGAGAAAGTGGATGTGGCAGAAGAGAGTGAGTGGCAAATAACGTGCCATTTTCCCACCACGTGACAGACGATCAACTCCGCTTCCACCGTTTCCATGGCTCTGAGGGCCCGTTCAATCCAACAAGTCTGCTTCCACCATTTCCATGGTCTGTCGGTCTTCACTTGAGGAAAGGGCTGGTTCCACCGCTTCCACAGTCTTCCACCTGCTAGCTATTCAAGGCGGCTTCCACTGGTTCCACGCTGTTTCACACATCGGTTTGAAGAATGACGGAGCTTGATTCAAAAACAAAACAAAAAAACTGTCCATGAGTCCAAGTTGCGAGATCAGTATATGTAAAGTAAAAAAAAATGCAGTTAGTCCGACTCCCAATCAAACTGGTGGGCACCCTCCTCCACTTCCTCCCCGTCCGATTCAGCGGCACTCAGCTGGATTGCGGAGAGTGCAGCACGGAGTTCAGAAATGCACACAGCACGGGTTTGACAACGGGCGCCTGCAGGGCCTGAGATGGGGTTCCCAACCGTCCAGGACCTCAATCCCTCAGCCAGCGCTCCCCATCGGCGAGGGCTCGAGCCTGCCCTTTGGTATGTCCAGCGGCAATGTGCGCTGCATAGCGTGTGTCCTGGGTCGTGATGAGTCTTGCAGGGCCAGTGGCCGCCGCCGCTTCCAGGTCCTGGAGTGCCTCCGAGAGGGATGTGTGCACAGCGCCCCCACCACTAACTGCGTAGCGGGTGGGAAGGGTGTGGCCGACACGATGTGGGGTACAAGGAGGTGCCAACACACGCGAAGCAGTCCGGGTGCACAAAGGGCTGGAAAGAGCAGGAGGCCGCGGAATAGCTCCGGTTCTCAAAGGGTCGTAGGGCTGAGGACTGTAGGCACAATCGGCGCAATCGGTGCAGGGGCAGAGGGCTTTTTAGCATGTGCATGCTCTCCAGCGTCACAGCAGGCATGCCAGGCAGGATGGTTGTCGTTGTAGCAGCTGTACTTTGGAGCACCACCACGGCTGATAGCCTCACTGACTCGCTGGGCATTGGTCCTGGATTGAGTCCTAGATTAATTCAATGGTTTTGATTAGATGGATTGCGACGCACCATTCAGCATAGACACCTCGGGCCTCTTTTGCAGCCGGACTGGTGACTAGGTAACATGAGACAGTCTGGCGGATGACC